>JAECUM010007349.1:0-84787 GCA_016617855.1 Megalonaias nervosa | reverse complement strand
TTAAAAAAAAAAAAAAAAAAAAAAAAAAAATAGAACTTTATCGCAATCGAAGTTTAAAGCTGGTAAATATGGCTTGTAATATTTCAGTTTACTCCACCACCCGCAGCTTGCGTGTACCATTTAATATTCTCTATTAGGGAGCATTTCGTGTAGCATTGTAGATGAAAGATTTTTTTTTTAAAAAAAAAAAAAATATTTTGCGTGCTTTCGTCTACAACTCGTTTGGTTGAAAATTATGGCAAAAATAGAATATTAAATGGGCATAATGGTGCCTCAAATACTATCAAAAGGAGATATTCTTGCACGCACGGCAAAACTATTCCGGTTCGTTTGACATGTACCTAATGGTGATATCAATACTTTCAAACCCTCTATTCGCCTATGTTCGTATTGTGCTGCATGTATCGACATTTTAAAGTAAATTATCCACAAGTTCTCTACTGCCCTTTGGGAATCTCCAAATCCCAAAGAGCAGTAGAGAACAGGGAAAGCTGGAGAGAATTGGTAGTAAAGTCAGCTGTGGTGCCCCAACGACCTCTTAGGTTAAGGGATTGATGATGATGATGATGATGATGATGATGATGATCCACAAGTTGAGACGAAAAGTAGTAATATGCTTTAGGTACACTAAAATAAATGGTGAAGTAAACTGTGAAGATATATTTTACTTTTCGACTATGTCTTTAATCACTTCAACAGCCACAGAATTAATTGTCAGGTTAATTGGTGTAAAAGTACAAAGTACCACCTGTAAAGTATTCCCTGAGAAAGAGTAGATTTCACACAACAATTAAAAGAACCAGTGTGTTTACTATATTCGGCACTTCAAAATGTACCAGGCGTACATTTAGTTGCAAAAGGTGTTCAAAGCAAATCAAATGATCAGTTAAACTAATACACAGTCATAATGATGTAAACAAATAGTTTCAAATATTTTTAGTTGTGTTATAATCTCAACCGGACACACAAGTCTGGCTAAACCGGAGAATATAAAAAATATTGGGTTTATTAAACAGTTTACTATGTGTTCAAAATAAATAGGCATTTGAAATGGGAGTGACTTAATCAACTATGCAAACATATTTTCAAAAGACTGCAAAAGGAGTATGTTGCGAGCTAAATCCCAGCTTACATTAAACATGTGTTCAGGAAAAGCATGAAAACGAAAGCGATACAAAACGTCCTGAATCTGAGTAGATGCAGCATAGACGGTCGTCTATACATTCAGTCTGTCTTTGTAACAATTACATGATGTTTATTTTTATACAGTTTGGTATAGATGATATGCATGTAATCCTCAAGAGTTAAGCAGCTATACATTCTTGTATCTTTCAGCTGTTGCAAGCATGGTGCATACGAATGTCTCCCCACCGAGTCATCTATCGCTAATTCATACTACTGAACAAATCTGATAGAAAATAGCTATCTTCCCAATGTTATGTTAAAAAGAACGGTGACAAATATTAATGTGCAGAACGAATCAGAAACTAACGTAATTTTTAAATACATATTCAATTGCCAGATTTACATCTTATTAAGCAGGGTTCATTGTAAAACAACACATAATGACCGGAAAAGTAGCGTATGTTTATGTTTCCCGCAAACCTTGCAAGTGCACATGTTAAATGAGTTAGTGTAAGAGGGAATTGTTTTTTATACGTATGACAGGTCAGCAACTCAAAGACCCCGCAACGCGCTTGGTAATCGATATGATTGAATCAGAGATAAGAGCAATATCAAGTTCATTTATGAAATTAAAATCCGAAGAAATGATCATCAGCAGTCCTAAAATGCTCGATAATATCCATCAACATATGTACATTTTCGAATCCTTCAGAAAATTGATACATTGAATAAATGAAACGATTTTCATGGCAGAGCTGATCCTTTTGTTACACAAATGTATTTCAGTATCAGTGTCGTCTCTTTTTGCAACATAAAATCAAACAAGACGCCAATCTGAATCACATGTAAGAAATTCACTGATAAAGTTTATCATGTCTTCAACCAACATTTTTCTCCATGGCCAATCTGTGTCGATTTACAAATGTATTTCAGAAAGTCTTACTTCCCTTAAACAATTTTCTTACAAAACAGACTCAGGGTTTCATTTTAGAACAAAAACTTGTTTTAATATGATTACTTATTTCTATGATAGAATGCTCTTATTCCTTATTTCGAATATGCATTTTATTTAAAAATAAATTTTCCATCTACTGCTGTTGATGTGAAGTAGGCTGTTGTAAAGTTTTTCAATACCTCGTTATGGCTCATAGTGAAATCAAGCACGAGTAACGAGTATCTAGGAACATAACGAACGTACTTGGACTTCCATATCAAAACATCTCGTTCCTTGACGATGCGACTTGAACAATTTCCTTCTCTAGCACATACATATACCTTTGTCTCAGACGTAACGAAACAATTACTGCCCTTCCATCATATTGGCTTTCATAATGCATTTCATATAAAATTATTTAACTGTTTTCAATCACTTTTGGGTACTTATGTTACTTTTTCAGAATATATTTGCCAGTTTATTAAAAGTCTATCCAGTGTCAAAGCCCCGGGTTCTGACTCCATCCCAGCGGAAGTCTACGCAGCTGGTGGTCCCCGACTGACGCAGAAGCTGACTGACCTCTTCCAATCCGTGTGTAACCAGGAGAAGATTCCGCAGGAGTTCAAAGACGCCTCTATTGTCCACCTCTACAGGCGGAAGCGGAACCGGCAAGCATGCGACAACCACCGTGGCATCTCTCTATTATCCATCGCAAGGAAGATACTGGCCAGAATTCTGCTAAATCGACTGACCGTCCACTTGGAGCAAGGCTTGCTACCAGAGAGTCAGTGCGGCTTCAAGCAGGATCAGGGCACCGTGGACATGATCTTCGCAGCCAGACAACTCCAGGAGAAATACCAAGAGCAGAACGTCAGCCTCTACACCACTTTTGTGGACCTCACTAAGGCTTTTGACACTGTGAGTCGTGAAGGTCTGTGGAGGATCATGGCAAAGTTCGGATGCCCTGAGAAGTTCATCACCATGGTCAGACTGTTCCACGATGGCATGCTCGCCAGAGTACAGCATGATGGAGAGTTCTCCCTGCCCTTTCCAGTGACGAACGGTGTCAAGCAGGGCTGCGTTCTTGCCCCGACCCTGTTCAGTATGATGTTCACAGCGATGCTGACCGACGCTTTCCGTGAGGGTGACATTGGCATCGACATCCGGTTCAGGACTGATGGGAACATCTTCAACCTGAGAAGACTGCAGGCTAAGTCCAAAGTCCAGGAAGACACCATCCGCCATTTCCTCTTTGCTGACAACTGCGCTTTGAATGCTGGTACTCAGTCTGACATGCAAGAAAGTATGGATCGGTTCTCCAAAGCCTGCACAGACTTCGGACTCATAATAAGTACGAAGAAGACCGAAATCATGTACCAGCCTGCACCTCCAGTCCCCTACACTGAACCCAGCATTACCGTCGATGGCCAGAAGCTCGCTGTTGCTGACAAGTTCATCTACCTTGTCAGCACCTTGTCACGCACAGTCTCCATCGATGAAGAGGTCACTCTCAGGATTGCTCGTGCAAGTGCAGCCTTCGGCAGACTTCACAATACTGTGTGGAACAGAAGAGGAATCAACCTGCAAACCAAGCTCAAGGTGTACCGCGCAGTAGTACTGCCCTCCCTCTTGTACACCTTTGAGACATGGACGGTGTACAGTCGCCATGCAAAACAGCTGAACTCCTTCCACATGCGCTGCCTCAAAAAAAAAACTGCTCCACATCAAATGGTAGGACAAGACTCCTGACACAGAAGTCCTCCAGAGAGCAGAGATGGCAAGCGTCTATGCCATGCTCAGAAGGTCACAACTCCTCTGGGCTGGCCATGTCTGCCGTATGCCTGATGAGCGCCTCCCAAAGAGACTGTTCCATGGGGAACTCGCTGAAGGCAAGCGTTCCCGAGGAGGCCAAAAGAAACGGTTCAAGGACACGCTCAAAGCCTCCATGAAGTCCTGTGGCATTGACCCAGACAGCTGGGAGCAGCTTGCCGAAGACCGCGCTGCCTGGCATCACCAGATCAACTCAGGCGCAGCTGCATTTGAAGAGCACCGGATCAACGAGGCCAAGCAGAAACGTCAGCAGAGGAAGAGCACAGCCAGCCCCAACCCTCAGTCCATAAAGCCCCCCGGAAATTCCCTGTCCTCATTGCCCTAGACTCTTCAGAGCGCAGATTGGCCTCACTAGCCATCTGCGCACTCACAGACCAGCCCAGATCTGAAGTCAGGGTCGTCTTCGAGACCGAAGGACGAACATCATCATCATTTACCAGTTTCAAACCCGACGCAAACGTACGTACTTGTAGAGATAATGTGACAACACCTTCATTTATATATTCCAGTCATTTAATTACAATTTAACCATTTCCAGAAAATGTATTACAAGAGACGCAAAATAGCTTAGGGTGAATATGTGCTTTATAACTGATGCACTGGATTCATCACAAATTTAGAAATAATGAAGGACATATAGAGAAGCTTAATCGGTACAGTGATGCCTTTTACAAATACACTAACTCATCTGAGATAGCATTTTCACCCGACCATCTGGATACAAATATAATAAGATGTCTATTTATCTGTTCATCTGCCTCTGTCTCATCACACACAAATTCACACATAGTCACACATATACAATGACATTTGCACCAAACAGTCCTTACACATACAAATACATGCATTTTTTTATGGCTATTTCTCTGTTTTTCAGTTTGTCAGTCTTCTTCTGTATCTTCACAATAACACTCGGAAAGCACGGTCAAATGAGTTGAATTTTAGAAGTTAAAGCATACAAACTACATTTGAATATTCGAAAGTGAAAGTATACAAATTTCATTTTCGTTTTAATGCTGGACTCAAACAGAGTGCATATTTATTTTGATACATGTGAGTGATTTTCAAGATGTAGCTGATGCCGAAATAATTGGTAGTGCAAGTTATATGATATTGACACCAACTAAAAGAAGGATTTAAAATGTACGGATAAAAGACGTTTCATAACGTATTTGAGGAAACTAACATAAGACTGCATAGCACAAAAAGAGGTTAAGGCTTAAATATTCAAGAGAGATGAAGAATTACTGATCGCTACAAGGAATTGTTTAAAACAGTGGCGGTATGCTACATTCCCAGCTAGTTAAAATTTAATGTGCTGCTTTAATACGTTCAAGAAACTGTTACACTATTAAACGGGATATACAATATATTCACTACGTTAATTTCGTAGTCTGTCATATGACAAATACAGAGGGTACATTATTAACATTTGGGAATGTAACAACAACACTCATTACTTAAACATGTAATTGCTTAACTTGAAAGAAATCACCTGTTATGTTCTATTGTCTGAAGATACAGACAATTCTAATCACCTTTGTTGTAACGATATATGCTGTATGCATTTAATAAAGATAGAAAGTACAAATCACCCACTTAC
The DNA here is from genome assembly GCA_016617855.1 of Megalonaias nervosa. Classification (NCBI taxonomy): domain Eukaryota; kingdom Metazoa; phylum Mollusca; class Bivalvia; order Unionida; family Unionidae; genus Megalonaias; species Megalonaias nervosa. The sequence goes on along the minus strand of JAECUM010007349.1, from coordinate 79,295 downwards.
AATATGATTAATATGAGACGGGTGTAAATATAAATATTTTCATTTTACACGTAAAAAGAGATACGGCCTTCTTAGCTTATTTGCAGTTTTCCTTTTCTGAAGTGTGCTTGCTCACGTAGGCATGCACATTATATTAGGTTTTAAAATGTATGCACGTTTAACAAGATGTATAATCAGCGTAAAAAATGTATGACAGGACATCAATTAGAAATGCACACCAACATTTTATGATAATGTTTCATCGCGGATAGAATCAAAGAAGAAAATCAGTTTGGGAAAATCGTTGAATGAAATTGAGCTTATAAATATGCATTAGACGGTTATATAATTAAATAACATTTTGATAGCATTCGTAATATTATATCTGTGTCATTTTCTTGAAGAAAACATATTATATGTTGAAACATGTTTGAGAGTTTTGATTTACAGCTCACCTGGAATATAGTTAAGAACCCAAGCCGCAACGTATAGCAACTCTCTCTCTCTCTCTCTCTCTCTCTCTCTCTCTCTCTCTCTCTCTCTCTCTCCATACGCCTGATAACAATGTCTTCTATAGTCCGCAGTTGCAATAAAGTTGTATGGTGAACATTTAGATGAAACATATGATACTGTATAACACATGTATGTTAGTTTGAAAGATAAACAATAAAGAATCGGTAGACATAGAAAAGGAAAAATCCGTTTGCTTGCAATATTTTACAATAATAGGAGACACATATAGAAAAACAAATGAGCGTTAAATACATACCATTTAAATAACTGATAAGTCAAGCAGTGTGATTTCGAGTACAAAAATGAATTTACTTCTATGATAAATGGTACTGGTACATAAATTGAGGGTTCTTTAACTATCGAGTTTTCTCTGCCAACATTATGTTTCATTCCCCGCCCTATCACCATACTATATGCCTGGAAAATATTGTGTAACTGATTTATTCTGATCGTAACTTCTTCCGATTTGTCTGTGACCAAGTATGAAGTGAATGATCTACAAGAAAAGACAAAAAACAAAAAACATTATTATTATATACCTAATAATAATAATAATACAACTATTATTATTATTATTATTATTATTATTATTATTATTATTATTATTATTATTATATACCTGCTAGGAAAGACTTGAACTATAATGAACCCTATAACAGTTTTCATTACATGCTCAACGTGTCATTTCAACCGCAGTACTTTAAATTTTGATTCCACTTAAAACTATGTGGTCGAACATGTTTTGGAAATACTTGCTTTTCAAATTACATACCTCAATGTCAAATTACCCTGCTGCAATAATGGTAATAGAAACATGACACTTCTAGTTTTATTATAAATTTATTGGCAAGTTAAAACTGATCTTTATTGACAGATTCGTAGAATGCATGATAACGGTTTTTAGGTAAATATATCAAATCTTAATAGCCTGCACAATTTATATGCGAATAATAATTGATCGCCATCCTGGACCTTAGCTAAGTACCAAAACCCCAACTTACAGTAACACTATATCTTCCCCCACCCCTCTCTTGGGCAAACCTCTGTTTACGCTCAGAATGATTGACTTGAGATAGGAGTAAATAAGAAGATTTTGAAATTACAGCTTACTCAGAGAATCTCCCTCCCAATGTTCAAGTACTGATTTATGTTTATGAGCGTTTGGTCACATACGGATAAGGAAGATATAACAATTTATAACCTATGCACGTACAGCAAGATTTCTGAGCGACTCAGATATCGGTGGAATGAGAAACACGTTCTATGGAGGAAACAAACACTAATGAATGCTGTATATGTGTTTTTAAGGGAATACAATCAAAGAAGGAAATGCATTAAGCAAAACAAATGACTGTTAAGAGAGTATTTCTAAAACATGTTCGACCACATAGTTTTAAGTGGAATCAAAATTTAAAGTACTGCGGTTTCCTAAGTGAATTTTACAGGTTATTGTGTTGTAAGTAAACAAGGCTCAATAGATCGCTCTAGAAGGTTATTTTCCATTAGGTAATAGTTTTTTTTTAGAAAATGCTACTTGTGACCTGAGGTCAGGTAGAGAACTATGTATATTTTAACTGTGTGGATTTTACCATTCGTGCTTTAACATCTAGCACCTTCAAGCTGTATTATGTTGCGACCAGTTTAGGTTAAATTTGCTTTTCTTCAAATTACTGAATTCAAGTGATTATTTTCTCTAGAAATACAAAAGTGCTCTGGTAAATTTCTTGGATGAAGACATTTACTGGAATTTATAGCATATTCTTACCTGGGATTATATAAGTGTGATTCAACAAAAGACTGTTGACACATCAGCACTCCATAAGCTATAGCATACACGTCATCGCCTTCAGTTTTTGTATTTCTTCGGGATTTGTACTGAGTTTTATCCAGGACGATAAATTACTAGGACTTGTGTTTGATCTCATTCTTGGATTATTTTGGGATTTAATTCGCAATACCGTAAACTCTTTTCTCTCATTTTCACTTTGTATTGAGGGAAGTAAATATTTTTAAAATTGTACAAAGCTTGTTGTCTTTCACAATTTTCTGTTACTTGTTTTAAGACCATAGACTCGTATCACAGTGAAAACAAAATGGCATTGAATGCTTAAAATCGATTTAATTGGTAAGTCTAGAAACGCAAGTTCTATTATATTACAGAGTCGGCATTTCTGTAATGTTCGCCCTTATATGAACTACTGTGACGGAATATACATTTGATGCAGAGCGTGTAATACTACAGAAAGGATAACATAAATTCACATATCCACATATTGAATGAACAGCGGCTAATTTTGCAGTATCATATCGTTTACCCTCAAATTTATGTATGTCACTGAAGAGTTGTTTAATCGATTGGTTTAAAATTTAGCATCTTTTGAACAATATGTACAGGTGGGATACGATCGATATCATGTGGTAGAGTGTCAAAACTGGTACTGGTACATAAACTGAGGGTTTCTTAGCTACCGCGTTTTCTCTGGAAATATTACCTTTGAGTCCCTCACCATACGACGTGACTGATATCACAAGAGAAAATGTTATGTAGCTGATTTATTCCGACCACTACGTTTTCCAACTTCTTTTCTCTCTTCATTCACTTATCAGCTATTGGAAAAAAATGAACCTAGTGATCTACAAGAACAACAAAATATTATGATTCTCATATACCTGCGCGGGCGAAATTGAACAATCTATATATGTGGTCAGAGTAATAAAAGACTGTATGAAGTGAAGCATACACTGATGTATGGCATGTCGGCAAAATCAAAAGTATATTTTGATAGAATACAAATCAATCATACTCATTATATGGTATTATATATTATGGAAATATCTTTTCAATTATTGCAATTTCTATTGAAGAACGTTGCCTTATTTATATGAAATAAATGTAATTGATATTCAATTGATATTCAGTTTATTTTACTTCTTTTGATTGATTGCCAATACACATTCTGGACTGTCAAAATATTTATTAATGTGAAATATTTTCTCCAAAACGGTTCCACCAACACCAATCACCCTCAGAAAATAGAATGAACTCAATGACAGATTTCATCACATGTTCTACATGTCTTTTCAATAACAGCACCTTCCAGCTTGATTCCAATTATAATTATGTGCCCGAATGAGTTTATGTGATACTTGCTTTTACAGGCAAGTGTCTCAAACTTTACTAAAAATGTAACAATCGCGATAATATGAACCATCTCATCACTACTCGGTCTAATTTTAAATATAATGTCACTTTGCAATTAATCATTACATGCAGATTCAGAAATGCAGAACAAATACACAAATGCAAATACAAGTACTTATCGGTCAAAATATTAATGTTTCATACATTTATTTTCATTATGTAGTTACATTTAATTGTTGTATTGTAATCCTTAACACAGTATTGCTTGAATAGATGTTAAAATAGATGTAAATAACAAACACACATTTCGCATGTAATAGGCATGTTCTTATGATTGCCTGTGTGAAATAACTTTTTACACGATGAATATTCCACAGTAACCATTAATCTTGATTTTATTATTTAGAGTATGTGTCTATTAAGTTTCTAAACTGATGCAATATATTTATTGACGTTATGTTCCGTATGTAAACAAATTTTTCTAACTGAGTAAAACGCATACAATAATTATGTGGATCAAATAAATGCTAATTATTTTGCAAATAAATGTGTCTGTATGTTAACAGACAAGAATGATCACATATCATTTCTAATTAGAATTTTCTCAAGTATGACAGTGGTGAATTCTCTAAATCACTTTCAATCAGTTTATGAATAATCAAATATTAGAGCCTTTAAGACTTAAAAGATCTAACCATCTTTACATTGAATATAGAATTTCGGGTCCGAATGCATATGTTCGTGTCGGTAAATATAAAGATCAATGCTAGGTTCAAAACCTTAGATTGGCTACTATTTGTTAAAGTAGTCATTTGTTAATGACATACTTATTAGCTCATGCAGGAGAATCTCATATTCTATAGTTACGTACTAGAAACCCAAAACAAGTATTTATACGCTGAATGAAGATTTAAAATACTAACACAATGACACAGAAAAGGAGCAAAATTAAATTAAAATTGCAATTATGAGAGTTTTATGTTGTGTTTATCTGAGTTTGTAATTATTACTGTGAAGATCCTTATTCTATTTTGTTTTGAGTTGAAGTAACTTTTTTATGTCGATTATTGTTTACTGAAAAGCTAAATGTCACATTTCTGTCCTATTTAGCATATGATGATATTTTATTTGAACTTTATAAGACTTAGTTTAATGATCAAAGGGAGCTTACATTCTAAAACAAGTGATTTCTATCTCAAAACTGCCACGAAATTACAATTATGTCTGCAAAATCATCACGTCTAAGATAAGAACTGGTTTGGGGCATCCAGTATCTTTTAAAATGGACATCATAGGTTCATGTTTTAAAATTGTAGATGGTGTTTCAAATGTTTTCAAAATTCTTCATCAATGTTCCAGAGCACTATTTTCAGATGCAAGATCAACTAAGTTGTTGTTGTTGTGGGGCTTAACGCCATTTTTCAGCACACGATAGGCTATACATGGCGGCCAGTATTAATGGTGGAGGAAGAACCCTGGAAAACCCCGGGAAGAACCACCGACCCACGAGAAGCTACTGGCAAGCTTTCTCACATATCCACATTCGCCGAATCTTAGACTCGAACCCACGCAGACAGAGGTGAGATGGCAGTGATCCGTAACGAAGAGCGCTTTAGACCACTCGGCCACTCGGGGCCCCAGATCAACTAAGTAATTTAGGTGTAAATATATATGACGAATTTATCAAGTGTGACGTTTAATGCAATAAACTCTTTTTGTGATCATAGAAACTATAGTTCATTTAACATTTCCCTAGATAGCTTTTATTCTAATTTTGCTTCTTTTCTACGCATTATCAAGGTTGCATCCAAATGTGAAATTGCTAACTACATCAAAATAAAAGTGTTGTGCAAAAACTGATCTAAACACAGACAAGCTTGATACTAATTGGAAAATGCGAGATTTAGCTCTTAATGAAACAGTAATTGGTATAGGCAATAATGTCAATTAAATAAATGCAGTAAAACAGAATCTTCATGATAATCATTCTGAAAGGACTGTGTATACTGACCAAGATGAAATGGTCAATAGGCAACCACTAATACGACTAACACAGTTCAGTTATTACCACCTGGACCCATGCATTAACATTTATTGCCTTGAACGTCATGTGACCTTTGGAAGAGGATTTAACTGTATGTATTTCTTCTGGAGGTAAACGTCAGATTGTTAAATATCCATTGACTGACATTCTATGTAAATGCATTTCGTTGTATAATCCAGTAAATATTCCACTTATTGTATATTGTCAGAAACGAATTTAACTCTATCAAGCGCACACACGACTCAGTACGTGGTTTGACATTGGATTTTCAACTTAACACCGGAAAAATTCAAATGTCGTTTGATCAGGCTTGGTTAGATTTGGAGATAAGGGAATTCCCCTGAATGAGCCTCCTCCTGACTAGGCTATGTCAGCAAAGTCACAAATGAGACCTCCGACAAGTATAAAGCACTATATTGAACAAGGGCCATTTTCTGCCCTATCTCCTATATTCATCGTATGATGCATATTATAAGTATGAGTTGGTTTGATTCAATTTCTGACATAAGTTTTGTGTTCACGTACTATTTGCCATCGAAACCGTGTAAGCCGTGGGTTAAGAAACTATCAACGAAGATATGCACATTTGTCATATTTTCCATATATTTCTCATAGATACTCTCTATCCACACTATCTATCCTTGTCTGAACATTATCTATACCTGTCTATACCCTATTCACTACATTTTTAAAACAGACATTTATTTTAATTATTGTTTTGATATAAAGTTGCGTGAAATAAGGTTTCAACTTGTTAAACAAATGTCCAAAATTAAACCGAGTAACGTGCGATGAACAAATCTAACTTACAAGTCTACATGCACCTTTGTTAAGTTCATTTTTTATAACATCATAAACTGTGTGTGTTTGTAACTTTGTCTAGTATTGATGGCTGATTTGATTGTTTACGAGCCCTACAGGCTTCTGAGACCTCTTATTCGCCGAATATATTGTTGTTTGTCCACTTCATCCTGTAAATGAAAGATGTGAGTGCGTGCGTGTTGCCATGAAATTATGAAAAACTACTGTAAAAGTAGTTTTTCATAATTTCATGGCAACACGCACGCACCCACATACACAGACACGCACACTAACACAAGACCCAAGCCTTTGAACAATTCAAACCCGGGTTGGAACATGTGGATTTCGTTTTTGTTTTCCTTGTCCAAAACATTATCTATACCTGTCTAGTTTTAAAGCGGGTATCGCGAAAATATCTATCGATTTAATAAGTCGAGCTTCCTTGATCACGAAGCAATGCTATCTAGTTCTGAAGATAATTTATGCACCGCAGATCGTTTCTACCCTTACATAGGTGCTCGCAAATGATAAGAAAAAAAGAAAAAAATGACTTTATCTTAATTGTTATTTGTATATTTTATTTTGAATACATAGGATCACAATAATTTATAATGGTATAAATTGTATCTCAAAAGGCTTATATTTAGCGGAACAGTCGAACGTTCCATACATTGATCTATAGAAACTGAAGAGAAAATAACACACGCTATATGGCTCAACCGTGATTTAGTTTCAGATATAGTGTTGAAATGAATACTTTTGTTTGTAGTTTTACTTAACACTACCACTTTGGTGGGATTGAAAGAACGTATCAAACATAGTTAAAGGATTTGTATTGGTTTAATATGATGACACTGATGAGCAAACCGTAAATCAATTTTGTAGCCTTTGAACTGAAAATGTAGAGATTACTCTTGGGCATTACCTTGCTAAATGATGATTGAACACCTAAATCCCTGGTCCCGTGTTCGTGAAATGTTTTAAGCAAAACTAAAACTCAGTCTCCAAATCAGAATCATTAGATCTATTCTAACTTTGACTGAAATGAACTTAGATTAGTAGAACTTTCAGGATTTTCTAAACGTCAATTCCTTAATTAGCTTGATAAATTTGGATTACGATGATTTCATCCACGTATAATATCTGGCTTGCTTCTTTGAGCGTATTATTGAGTTTCTTGCTTAGCATGTTTGGAAAATACAGGGACTAGTTTTCTTCGCTTTTGTTGTATTCTATATCCTAGCAGAAAAAAACATTTAGATTTAGGTTTAATGTGGAACATTACAAGGACTCTAAGTCTGATCGATACAATAAAATGCAACAAGTACTAGTATTACAATTCTTGTAGTTTTCTCAAGCCGAGGAAGAAATACTTGCCATGCGACAAAGTAATGCGACAGTTCAAACATCATACATTAGTACTTGAGAACGAAATATGTAATCTGTATCACCTGAGAGATAAATACCTTACATTAAGTATCTATTTATAATCTTTCCCGTGCAAGCAGTGCTGTTTTGTAGAAAGAAGGTCCACTTGAGATTTAATCAGAACCAAACAGATTTAAACTTCCATTGCAATGTGCATAGTGTACACCATTACCGATATTTCATGGTTTCAACGCTATTAATACATTCCTAATTGCTAAAATGAAACTTTAGATCTTGTCCAGAAAATAATCTGTCTTCATTTCCTACAGCATGATTACACCACTGGTATTAAAACTCTTGCAAAATGGCAAAATGAGGTGTTAAACAGTACATATCACCTTTGTTTTATTATTACTGAGAGAGATACAGAAGTGCAGTGACAGAGTAATTAAATGGACTAATTCAATTGTGTTTCTGTGATTAGATGGACATATCATTCACTTATAATTATGTATTGCAGTAAGAATCGTATCTTTGCTATGACTGCTGGAAAGCTGCAATACAGAGTTTCCTGTTACTTCATTTGAATCCTAGACTTTGAGCCATCTGTACAAGGCAAGCTAAACGTTTAAATGGATGAAAAGGTAATAAAGAAATGATCAAGATTGTTTAAAATATCTTTGTTGTTTCCCCTGAATATTTTTTTTCCTGTAGAAATATAATAAAATGATATAGAATCGTCAGTTCTGTATATGTACACATAGTGGAGACGAATTTACAACCGAGCGACAGAATACAAATTCTAACGCTACGAGGACCGTAAAACTCCTGAATGTTAGCTTTTAGTTATCAACACGACATTGCTCCAAGACGATATTGTAAAGACTAGCTTGGTCATAGAAAATGCGCAGTCTGCTGATATTTCTTCGTGGAGCAAGACTGCGCTAATATCTAATGTAAAATATGAAATTGCAAAATACACTATGTATTTTGAAATTTCCAAAATCAGCTGATGTTCGAATGTCGTTTTACAGCATAAAATAGAACTTTATATACATAATGAATGTAGGAGAATTTCATTATGTATCTTGAATAACATAATTAACAAGGAATCGGGAAATTTAACAATATTTACAATTTAATAAATATAGGGGCAGAAAACAGTCTTCATTCAACACAGTCTTTTATATCAATAAGCTCATTAAAGGATAGAAAAGCCACTTCCCAAGATAGCACGAAAACGAAATATGAAAAATGTCCAAAGGTGGCTTAGGTAAATTCAAAGAGACTCTGGATCAATAGAAAATATTATCCGTGAGGAATTGAATGGACCAATTGATGAGATCTTGTCTATATTTGGAACACTGACGGTTCGAGGAACGAACCAATTTTATTAAACACCCAATGGACCTAAAGATAATAATCGAGGAAGCAAGCACATCATCAGTACATCATACATCTAACTACGAGGATAAATCATATGCCAAGGAAAATATGGGCAATTTGACTCCACGAATTATCTGGTCAGCCTCTTTTACCACCTCTGCAAGTAATCTGGGTTTAGAGGCATTGATGAAGATGAAAATAAAAATAGGGAGACACAACACAAGAGGGATGATTCTAATCCTTGTTCAAGTAGAGATGAACCTTGTTCAAGTAGAGGTATGTTTCAGAAACACTGAACCTACATTACTAGCAGCAAACTGTATACCAGCGAAGCGAGTCTCAGTTATTTAAAATGCTGTTGTTAAAGCCCATAAAATTACCCCATGAAGAAAAGATACACAAAGAAATTAAGAAATAAAGCAATAATAAAAATTAAAGCAAAACAAAGCCCATACAAGCATACAAACAAACACAAACAAGACCTGATACTTTATAACTACGTTAGATATTAATTTTACCATATCCGTTAAGTCATAATATTTCCAAAAAACGCTACTTATGACCTACGTCATGTATAGGGTTTTACAATCTTACATATCTAGAAATTACTCATTCTTTCATGTAAGACATTGTAGCAGAATCATTTGTATTGTGTTCAGTATTTGATTAGTGTGGAATTATTTATTCAAAATATTCGTCTCTGGAATAACAAATTGCTCAATACTATTCTCAGACAAAGACGTTATTTTACAATCAAGGAGAATTCAGGTGTGTGTGTGTGTGTGTGTGAGTGTATGTGTGTGTGTGTGTGAGATGGATTTTTAACGTATCTTTAACAATTGATCAGTCATATCGCTACGATGTCTGCAGTGTGGCAGTTTATAATTCAGGAAAGGACACCTTGGATTATATTATTGTGATCAATCAAAAGACTGTTAGCACATCATCACACTTCAGGCCACTGGTACATAAGCACATTCAAAACTACAGGCACATAGAAGCCTTCATCGCTGGATCTTCTTCTGAACACCACTGAAATATAATCAGAACTTTATTCATTAGAAATGGTGATATAACGTTTTGGACTATTTGGTATTTAATTTGCAATACTTTAAGTTCCTTCTAAATTTTCACTCTGTATTCTAGTGAAAGAAATTATTTGTTGAATTTTGCAATACTTGTCGGTTTTTTCTCTTTTCTATTTCTGGGTTTAAGACCATAGATTTGTCACATAAAATTGGGATCTCGTGTACGGGATACGAATTTCTCTAAAATATTACAGACCTCTTTGTTTCTGGAATTTAAATTCACTTTGTTTTCTTTTATCAGTCCCAGGTATAATTTAACAAATCTGAGAAATCTATAGTAAAACCAAAACCTTTCACAATGTCATGTAAAGTGGAGAAATTTATTTTAAATCCTCCCCGAGAATGATTAGAGTCCCTGAAAAATTAATTGCATCAGCTTACCAGACAATATAACGCTTCTGAAGCGGAGGCTTTAGTGGTTCTAGAGTCCTTGGAAGTTTGGCCTTCGGAACTGTGTTTTAGTACAGATTGTCTTGTGAACATTGAGGGTGAGGCAACAGAGTTTCTGCTTGAGGCAAAGGAAGAACTGATGGATGTAGAAAGAGAAATTGAAGAGTTCAAGATTTGGGTCCATAGTGACATTGAGATCTACCTTGATGAACACAAGGTCCGAACGTTAGAAATTGCTGTTCGTACAGCAGACGATTCTTTACTGACTCCCAAAGTTTATTTTTGTCAGTAAGTTTTCCATTCAGTAGGTTATTGGTAAAACACCATTTTAGTTTCATAGGAACACTTCCAAATCTCAATCTGGCACAAATTTTAGGAATCAGGTTTAAGATAAGACTGATCAGAAATCTTTATCTCTTCCTACGTACACCTAATGTAAGAAGAAAGGGCATGTTATTTTTTATTACTACTGATTGAAAAATCAGCAGCAGAGTCAAGAAAGACCTATTCCAAAAGCTTATTACAAGTGGTCAACGACACGGTCATGACGAAAGTTCTAATATTTCGACTTTATGGTTAAACAAGTAATAGACAAGAGTGAGAAGCATCAAGCTTTCTAAAATTCAACAAATAATTGATTTCCCTTGAATACAAAGTGAAAATGTGACAAAAAGGAACTTATGGTATTGCGAATTAAATTCCATCAAATCCTAAAATTACAGACTCGGGTTCTAATGATTAAAGTTCTGAATAAATTTATTGGAAATCCAAATTAAAACTAACGGTGAAAGTGTTTATGTGCCTGTGGTTGTGTCGTGGTCATATATCAACAGTCTTTTGTTGGATCACAATAATGCAACACAAAAATCAAATCCTTACTTGAAATTTCACTCTAAATTTAAGATTCTATTTCCAAGATTGTTATTTTTGATGAGCACTCTCTATTTCCAGTGAATAAATAATTGAATAAATTCATTCCAGCCCAATGAAGTACTGAACACAACAATAATACAACCGATTCTGCCTCAAGATCTTACAACACAAATAATTAAGTTCTCAAAAAACAAGATTATATAATCCTTTACTTGACATCAGGTCACAATTAGCATTTTCTAAAATAAACAATTACGTAAAAGAAAGGTTTCTTTTCGAAGGTTCCTAATGTTTCCAAAGCAAAATCGTAGTTATAATTAGGAGTCTTTTACTAAAATTATAATAGAAAATGTAGTAAACATCATGTAGACATGGCGATTTACGGGGAATGTTTCCAAAGTTTTTGGCTCAGATTGAAATAAATATGTTGTTTACGAAACAAAAATCAACGATTCAGGCCAGGTAGAAAATGAACTTGGTTTTGGACAAGGTCAAGTCCAAAATACCATGTTACATTATCAAAAGCGTATAATGAAATTTTAAAAAATAAACAAACTAGAAAACAAACAATGTAAATTAAATATACATAACACCATATCACTTACTAGCGATACTGCCAATCCTATCTCTATTAAAGTTGTAAAGGGGACACATAATCTTGTTATTATCAGGTGCTTTACCTTTTTTCTGAGAGGTATCCTTCTAATTAGAGTGTTAGTATTCAGAGTGTAGGGTGCGGCATTGTTGTTTAAATTTGACATTCGGACGTAGTCTCAGGACCCGTGATAGTCAGAATAGTGCAGTCTTTACCCATCGAGGGTATTCATTTATTACTAGGCAATGACCTAGTTGAAGGTAAGTTTGTGGATTATTGGATAATCTACTTTTAACTGACAAACCTTGGTTGGATCAGAAAGCCGATCCTATTGAAAAGTAAATCCCTGATTTATACCTAGATTGTGCAGTTACTGGAGCTATTTCAAAGAAAGCTCTTGAGAATGATGTTGATCAGGAAATTCTTCCTTATGCTGAAATATATATTGGTCAGGCTTTGCTTTTGATGACGTTATTTCTGCCCCTAGCATGTATCAATCGAAAGGTATTAATCACAGTGATCCTCTTTTTACTACTTACTCTCTTTATTCTAATCAGGGTGACAAACCACAATCACTCATTGTCGAACAGGAGCAAGATCCTGAGTTCACCTATTTATTTCAGGGAGATATTAGAAAAACTGAAGCCACAGATGTACATGTTTGCTAATTTGTTAAATATGGGATCCTTTAAGAGGAAATGGAGACTACCTGAGGTGTCTGCTGGTGACGAATGGTCATTCAGGTGTCGAATTGTTGTTCCTAAGTCGTATAGACAGGATATTCTTAGTCTGGCCAAGGACACTCAGTTGGCTGGCCATTTAGAGGTCAGTAAGACTGATCACATGGTCTTGAATAATTTTTATTGGCCGAAAATTAAAAGTGTTTGTTAATACTGTAGATATTGTCACATTTGTCAAACGGTAGGAAAATATGATCTGCAACCTATTCCTGCATTTGACAAGCCATTTAGCATAAAATGGTAGACTGTATTGGTCCCTTGCCTAAGGCCAAGTCAAAAATGAAATGAAGGCATTGCATATATACAAGGAAAAGGATTATTCAACCTGGTGATAGAGATCTGGCACTTTTGCCTGTACGTCAAAATCCTGTTCAGGCTAAGTATTATGTTCTTCATACAGTTAAAAAGAAAGTAAGTGACTTAAATTATATCATTAATACCCCTGAGAGGCGCAAACAAGAACAACTTTGCCAAATAAATATGCTAAAGGAGTATGTCGATAGGATAGACATGTTACTCATGCAGTCTATTTGGTTCTACCAGACCCACTCATTGGGGATTTAAGTGATGAAATGCAATCAGACTGAGGTGTCTTTGGTGTAATTAATCTTCGGAATTCAGAAATATTGAATAATCTGGACCAGAAACTTCACATCTGCGGTGACAAGAAAAGAGTGAGCTGAAACAACTATTACTTGAATATAAACACTTGTTTCCAGTTGTTCCAACGCGAACAAATAAATTCTACCATTATGTTGAAATTGCAGATTCCTCACCTGTGAAACAGCTTCCTTACAGGATGAACCCTCCCAAAGAGGAATGTTTGAAAAAAATCAGTATTTGCTGGAGAATAATTTCATACAGTCGAGAAAAAGTGACTGGAGTTCACCATATATTCTTGTACTGAATCCAAATAATACTTTCTGCAAGTGTGCAGACTTACAGAAAGGGAACAGTGTGATCAAACAGATTCATTTATATTGTCAATAGTCGATAACTGCATTGATTGAAGTCAATACTTGCTGATTTATAAAAGGGAATGAAATGGTAAACTTCAATAATTTCGAACTTAATACAATATCCAGCATATGCTATTTTACAGGTATAGAATAAAAATAAATATTAAGGTTTTTCACAAAGAGCATTTGAAGGCAATTCTAAATATTTGATACATTTGACAAGGAAATTGATCAATTTGATGATTTTTGTAATAATTAAAGAAGCTCATTATTATAAAATTGTCTTGCTGTATAGGCTCTTTTCGCTCTTTTCGCTCAGAAACCAGGTATAAATTCCAACATAAGCAAGGTACAAAATGCAAGCAGCAAAAGGAAGTTGTAAGAATTTATACCCTTTCTAAAGCAACATTGCACATGATCGCGTGATATGCTCGAACCCCAAACCTGCAGACAGTACGCTGAATGATGATCGCGTGATATGCTCGAACCTCAAACCTGCAGACAGCACGCTGAGTGCAAAATCGCGTGATATGCTCGAACCTCAAACCTGCAGACAGTACGCTGAGTGCAAATAAGAATGGTAGGCAAGCTCAAGACTGGCGACACTATTAACAAATAATGTGCACTTAACTTCAAGCATTGCAAATATGCATGACACGTTTGAGTATAACCACATCTGATACATATATCAAGATTAATTCTTCATTATGCTTATATTTAACTTAGATAAAAGTATTCATGCTAAATTCAAATTTCGGCACTTTTAATATTCGTAATTAGATCTTTTATATTTTTTATTGATGAATTTCGGAAACAATCGCAAGTCTCGACAAGACAGTCTTTCAAATGGACACATGTAAATATTTGCAAACGTTTAACAGATCTATGAAGTATAAAGTAATTGAAGTATAAACGTAGAGAGCAGAGTTCAATAAAGACTGACAGACTCGTACATACAGGTAAGTATGCAGATATACACCTCCAAATATATCATATTATTATTGAAAATATATATTGTCCTTTAGAACTGAACCTTTCAAAGTAAATCATGTATACTTCAAGCTTGACTAAAGAAATATGATCTTCATTTATAATGATACTTCATCTGTACATTACATGTGCCTTTTCTCGTTTGCATTTTGTCGTCGATCGGTTAGTAGAGAGAGAGAGTTAAAATAGTCAGTGTCAGTTGTATGCTTCTTTAATTTTTTTCCCGCCGTTTGTCCGTGCTTTAGCAAATTACTCCGTCTTTCTTAAGCACATTCGTCCATACGTCCGTCCATGAAGAACCACCCCCACCCCCTCGCCGTTCTAACTTTTGTTTCTCT
The DNA here is from genome assembly GCA_016617855.1 of Megalonaias nervosa. Lineage (NCBI taxonomy): Eukaryota > Metazoa > Mollusca > Bivalvia > Unionida > Unionidae > Megalonaias > Megalonaias nervosa. Next base: position 64,089 of record JAECUM010007349.1, on the reverse strand, counting down.
ATTTATCAAACACTCAGTTTTACTTCAGCGCAAGGGAAGAAATAAAGAGCACATTGACCTAATATTTCCTATGACACTTCATCAACATCTAATCACAAAATGCCTTGTGAATATCGGAACATTCGTCGCATTTTTTATTTGTTTGATTGCACCAAATCGATATAAAAATTCAACACTCAGTCGATAACTAATAAATGTTTAAAGTGTGCAAGCTATGGCTCATATTTGTCTAAATTTAAGCATGCTAGCAATCAGTCGTTCTAATGTTTTTCAACCAAAAGGAAACATCCATGATGACTGTGAATTAGTAGCGTTCAGTCAACAGATAATCCAAGTACAGTGGAAAATGAATACATATCAATTCTCCCCACTGAAAAATCGTCGCCCCATTCCCTCGCCACTTTTCACAAGATAGCCCCATTTCGAAATCCCACCGTGTCTTAAATGCCCCCGTTGAAAAATTAGCCTTCGCTACAATGATGTTCAGCTTTTTCAGAATACAAATATACTAAATCTAATTTTATTTTTATTTGGTATTGATTTTATTCTTGCCTTTTTAGTAGTGCATCTGCGTTCAGAAACACATTCCGAAGAGACACTTATCTCCTGTTACCTGGACATTGTTGTTGTTGTTGTTGTTGTAGGGTTTAATGCTATTTTTCAGCTCAAAACAGGCTATATATGGCGGCCAGTATAAATGGGGGAGGAAGAACCCGGGAAAATCCCGAAAAGAACCACCGACTCACGGGAGGCTACTGGCAAGCTTTCTAACGTAACCACATTGGCCGAGCCAGAGACTCGAACCCACGCAGACAGAGGTGAGACGGCAGTGATCCGTAACGTGAGCACTTTACACCACGACCCCACCCGGAGCGCTCTTACCTGTACGTGCATAAAGTTGGTATCGTTAATCTGAGAACGTACGGTAACTCGAGGGTAGGACATGTAAACATGATGATGACTACCGAGATCATTGGGCTTAAGGTCGTTTCATGGAAGATGTAACTTTTATAGACATTTCTATTCTGTTTATTTTTAAGTCAGAATGCCTGTAACGTAACGAAACAGAGTTCATGTATTCGTGTATGAGTAATTATTAAAAGAAATGACAGCAATTACAGAAAAACCTTTTTTAAATTTAATCAACATTCAAACATCTTTATCAGCCGAAAATAAACATCCGTGAGGACTGAGTTTGCACCGTTCAGTCAACAGACCAATCCAAGAACAAAGGAAAATGAATACATATCAATTATCCCCACTGCCAAATCGTCCTCCCATTTTACAAGATCACCCACATTTCAAAATCGTCTCACGTCAAAAACGATCCCACTGTCACAAGATCACCCCATTTCAAAATCCAACCATGTCAAAAAAGCTTCCGTCGAAAAAATAATCGCCTTCACTGCAAAGATTTTCAACATTTTACAAAATATAAATATACAAAATTTAATTGTTTTCCATGGTATTTGTTTTATTCTTGTCTTTTTAGTAGTGTTATTAAGCTCATTTAGAGATCTATGTTTGCATTACACTCTTTTAATCAGTTTCAGTCATTGGTAATGCACCCGCCGATGACGAATACTTACATATCACTAAGGATAATTAAAACGGATTGTTTATTCTATTATAATTCATTGCTTTGATTTCAACCTTGATTTTGTTCTTTTCTCTTTTTAATTCATTATAATTAGAATGTTTACCGAATTGAAATTTCGTTAACTGTTTTTGGGGTTTTTTTTTTTTGCTTCGACCTTCAGGAAAAGTCCATATTGGAAAAGTCCATAATAGTATGTAAAATTAATCGGCAGTTGTGTCCTTTACACGGTGCATAGACCAGAAAACTGAGAGAGAGAGAGAGAGAGAGAGAGAGAGAGAGAGAGAGAGAGAGAGAGAGAGAGAGAGAGAGATTTTATTTTAATATCGGCCGAGTAACAGCATGTCCTTTGATTGATCAAACTTAGGACACTATATATATTGACAGAATCATTCATGAAATTTGACACTTTTTATTAGATTTATATTTGTTTTCCGGTAGCCGTTTCGGCCTTGTTTCTCTGCAGCTTAGGAACAACATGTTACGTGAATAGAACACAAAAATTTCATTATCATAGAATCGTGCATGCAGTATGACACTTTACACAATTTCAAGGTGCTTTCCAGAAGTTATTAGGTGTTTTCCTGCAGCCTTTTTCTGCCGTGTTTCTCAGCACCTTAGTAACAACATTACGTGAACAAAATTTAAAAATGATAGATGCCGTATGCTACAAGAATTTAAATTAAGCCCAAGTTGAATCATGAAGATTAAGGCACAGTGATTTACATTGAATCAAAGGGGTCATTAAAGACAGATACAGATAGTGTAGTGGGGCTGTCTAGGGACAATGGAAATCCCTGTCAAAAAGGGCTTCAGGCTGTCTAGGGACAATGGGAATTCAACATGGGCAATACCCCTGGGGTTGTTTAGGGACAATGAGAATTTAACATGGGCAAAACATCTGGGACTGTCTAGGGACAATGGGAATTTAACATAGGTTCGGTTTATATAGTAACAATAGGAATGGAACAGGTGGGGTGTCGTCATGGCACGGGACATTGGCAACAATGTTGTAAGTGGCTGACCTCAATCGGGCCAAACAGTGACAGCGGGGGAAAAAAGCTATAACGCTTGGCGGGGCGGGACATATAACTTGATCTAACGCTTGGCGGGGAGGAACTTGATAGACATAAATACAGACAAAGAAAGAAAGACACAAACATAACACAAACACAAACACAAAAGAAATACACACAAATATGGCAAAGAGAGTAAATCTTTTCGAGGCAATGGAACGGCCCTGAAAAGGGCCTTTGGGTTTTCGCTAACACCATTCCGTTAACATAGAGGGCATTGCACTAATCTTCTTCTCTTCCTGAAACTTCGGCTGACCTCTGGACCGTCGATTAAGACTATCTTCAGACAAGAGCAGGTTCAGACGTAGGCCTTGGACGTTGCAAAGTGATAAGGCAGTTAAAGATCATTACTTCCCGTTCCTGAGTTTGTTTTTGAAAAAAAACAAACACGCAACGGTCCTTTTCAGGGCCACCCACCTCTCTCGAAAGAGATAGCATTTATTTGCCAAAATCAATTAAAACTCAAAATCCCCTTTTTACCCATTATGGACGTGTGTGAGTGTATGAGTATAGGTCTTTAATCTAAAATATCAAAACAAAGAGACACTTACGTTTTCTTTCTGTTATATTCTGGTAGAAATTTACAATCCAATGTCACAACACATCACTATAAAAAGTTCATTAGCTTCTACTTCTTTTGTCTTTTCACTCTCTCTGTTTATTTTTTAATTTCTTCACTTTCACAGCTTTTTCCTCCTCCTTTTCTTCCTCACTTTCTTCTTGTCTTCTTTTCTTCTATTTCTTGACGTGTCTGGGTTCTTCCTTTCTGGGGGGTACCTCTTCTTCTTCCTGTTCTGAACCCCTCTCTTCCTCCTGCTTCTGTTGTTTCTTAGGGAAGTCTGAAGACCAATGACCTTTCTCTTGACAATGATAACAGGTATCTTGACTTTTGTCTCTTCTGACACCTGTCTTGCTTTTTGACGTTGTGGACATTCTGAAGACTAATGCCCTTTCTCCTGACAGATATAGCAAGTACCTTGACTTTTATCTCGAAAGGAGGGGGAGTAGTCCGTTGGCTTCTCTGAACAAAACCTTCGTATGACACCTCGCAAAGCTCTAATCAGAAGTTCGATATGTGTTGGCTCTTCGATCTTTCTGGTCGGCTTGAGAGTGAAATGAATACTTGGAGGGAAGACACTGACCCTTTATATAGGGAAGACACTGGCCTTACATTGATATAAAGGAGGCTATGGCGTTTAAAATGTAGTCATTTGACTTTTTGCACTTAAGATGAAACTATCGCATCATTTCGTGGAGAAAGGAGAAGAAAGTAAGAGGCAGAAACTTGACCTATCGCTTCGCACAGTAGCTGAAGTCTTGGCTCAAATCCATGACAGCGATTTTGAAGAACACATGAATGAGCCAGAATCCAGACCCAGAGAGTCGAGTCTAACCAAACCAAAGTCCACCACCACTAAACCTTGAAAGGTACTACCACATTCGAGAGACGGACAAACACTCCTCTAGAAAATTTAGAAGCACGACCCACACGTACACGGTGATGTTTAAAGCTTTAAAGTCCGACATACCGCTGGAGAAGCAGAAGAGTTCAACACCGAAGTATGGGATTGTTTGTTAACTACACTGCAACGGCAATGTGAAGCCAAAATAGACGATCACTTGAGACTTTCCCTTTATTAGGACAGTCTGTAGTTCTCCGTTTGGATCGAGTTTAGCAGCCCATCAGAATTGACACCTTCTAAAGTCATCGAAAAGATTCCACATTTGCAACAAAACAACGACAAGTTTCACATCAACGATGGAAAAGCGACACTGTTCATGACCCACATTTCTCTTCCCAAAGGGACGGGACGCAAAAAGGTGTTATTGCCACACGACCTTGGCAGCATCAAAACGAGTCTCGTCCGAATTAACAACCCTCAAGACAAAATGTGTTTAACCCGAGCCATCGTGGTGGGACGAACGTATGCCGACAAGAACGACACGGCAAACTATTCAAAAATCTAGCCGAGCGAAACAACGAAGAGAAGCAGAACTCCTGTTACAGCAAGCGGGCATATTCAAAGACACACCCTGTGGCATTCCTGAAATGCAATAATTGCGAGACGTATTAGCTCCACGCTACACCTTGAAAATGCATCCTCAAGAAGTGCGTGGACCTCTGTTGTTTCAAGGCAAAATTTTCAAACACGGAGAATACATTCACGTCTATCATCACGATGAACATTTCGATACCATTACCAGTATCGCCCCATTCCTGGGATACAGTTATTACTGTGAGAAATGTTACTATGGCTATAACAATCGAGAGCAACACAAGCATTTTGGAACAAATTGTGAGGGATGTTTGACCTCTAAACCCTGTCTTGACGAAGGACAAGAACAAGTGCATTGCCCTGCTTGTCAGCGCACTTTTATCAGCCCTACCTGTTACCAACAACATCTGAAGACGCAAGGTTCACAGCGTAAAAGTGCTTGTCAACTCCTGAGATTGTGCCCTATTTGCGGACAAGGCATATGTACCAATAATTCTAAGGCTCACGTATGCCGAGGAAAGAAACGATGTCACATTTGTGGCCAGATCGTAGACTTGGAACACGAATGCTACATTCAAAAATACCATTCCAAACATGAAGAGGAAGATGACCAGAAGAAAGACAATTTCATATTTTTCGATTTCGAATGCATGTAAGAGACTGGCATTCACATTCCTAATTTCCGCGTGGCTCATCAAGTGTGCGAGAAGTGCATCCAAGAACCTATCTTTAGTCATTGTTCTCAGTGCGGCAAGATTCCTGGAGGACGTGAAAAAGTCTTTCGGGGACCGAACACGCTGACCGATTTCGCCTAATGGATCTTAGACCGCATCCACGAGACGCGGAGCCAAGAGAACATTGAACGACACGGAGATTGCTATCACAATCAACGGCGCTTGAAGTTAGAACAGTAAAGATACCAAGTCGTGGAAATGTGGGAACTCGAGTACGATCACCGTTTGAAAACCGATCCCGAGTTTAAACGCATCGTGGAAAGTTACAAGTTGGTGGACCGTCAGAACCCACGGTACAGTTTGTACGGAGGACGGACAAATGCCACCAGTTTGCTGTACCACGCCGACGAGGAGAAAGGAGAAGAAATCAGATACTTGAACGTGTGTTCGCTGTATCGTTAGGTGTGCAAATGTCGTCACTTTCCCGCAGGGCACCCACAATTGCTCACGGAAAACATCGAACTGGACAACATTTAACAATACAAAGGATTGATTAAATCCATAGTTTTGCCTCCCATGGACTTGTACCATCCCGTTTATCTTAGCATTGCCAAGGAAAACTGATGTTTCCTTTGTGTCGTACTTTTTCCGAAACGTGCAACCAAGACCAACCTTGTCATCACACTATGGAAGAACGCGCATTGATGGGAACGTGGGTCAGAGTGGAATTGTTCAAAGCTCTGATCCTGGGATACCAATTGTTAGAAGTGTCCGAAATTTACTACTTTCCCAAGACAGAAAAATACCACAAGGGTGACCAAACTCAAAAAGGCATTTTCGCAGACTACGTGGAGGCCTTTTTGAAACTGAAACAAGAAGTCAGCGGCTATCTTTCCTGGTGCCACACTCCCGAGGACCAAAAGAAATTCAAACTGAAATACTTTGACCTGGAGGGCATCACTTTAGACCACATCCAGAAAAAGAAGGAAAGCGATCGTTTCCTAAAGTGATGTTAAATTGCTTGTGGGGCAAAAATGGCACAACGACTTGTTTACCCAAGATGGAGTATCTGACAGAACCTTCCCGCTACTTCCAGATGATTTACAACAAACTATAGCCATGAAACACGTGGACGTCCTTCGTGAGGACCTGATCTTAGTCAATTACGAAGAAGAACTGGAGTTTGTACAAGCCGACAATTTTGGAAATGTCATCATTCCGGCTTACGTGACAGCCCATGCTCGCATAAAGCTGTACGAAGCTTTAGAACTGTTGGGAGATCGTGTGTTGTATTTTGATACGGACAGTTGCATCTACATTGTTCGCCTGGGTCAACGTCACCCTGTCATCGAGGGAGACCGTTTAGGAGTCTGGACGGACGAGCACCCCAACGACAAGATTCTAAGTTTTGCTAGTGGCGGTCCCAAAAATTACCGCTACGAATAACAGGACAAATAAGGAGAAGTGCACGCGGAGTGTAAAGTGAAAGGATTTACTCTCAATTATCGCACCAGTCAAGTGGTGAGCTTTGGGGTATTAAAAGAAGCCTTGCAGTCTGGAGAGGATCGAAATTTAAAAGTGTCCGCCTACCAACCTCACAAGATTGTACGTTTAGCCACACATCAAATCGTCAGTCGGCCTTTGGAAAACGTCTATCAAATCGTCTTCCAGCAGCGAGTGCGGCTTCCGAATCACTTCACTTTACCGTACGGACACGCTGGTATAAAAAAAATGGTTCCAAGATGATAGCCACCAACAACAAGGATGACTTCAACACAGCAAGATTTGAGTGAGTGACCCACTAAGAACTCCAAGTTCAAACCATACCATTTCCCTGTTTTCTTTTCTGACTATTGTAATTGTGCCAGTCAATTGAAAACGTTTCAAAAATGACCCACGGATAGGGAACGATTACCTACTTCGAATGTTTTAGCTAGAACAGGATTTATCTATTTGGGACCTGAGACTGGATTGGGGTACGAAGTACAGTGTTTCAGTTGTGGTCTGCGGTTGCGTATGGATCGATGTATCTGTAAAGATCAGCTATTCTAGAACATACTCGATAGTCTCCGCACTGCCCTTACCTTTCAATGGCCTTTCCACCCATGACACTACGGTACAGGTATGACGGTACCTTAGAGAAGGTAGTTCCGTTGTCCAGGAAGACCTCAAAAGCTAGCATAAAAAAGGAACGATGTACAAGCTGGAGGCTTCCTTACGACTAGTATAGAAAGGGACAACGTCCAAGACCGATAGTTCATTGTGACTACCATTGTCAAGCGAGAAAGACGAATACTTTTAAACAGCAAGTATCAAGCGAGAGAAAACTCGAGTGCGATGATGTGCATTCTGATTGCCGGAATGCTGTACTCTGTAACCTCAGCGATTCAGTACCACGTCATTGGAACTTTGCTCTGGCTACTACTACCATACCTACCATGGAAAGTGATGCTATGCGTATCAAAGGTGTACGATGACGAGTGGCATTGCTTTCCCATCCATCCGATGGGAAAGCAATGCCACTCGTCATCGTACACCTTTTCACTTTACTGGTTTTCATTGTCAATGTTATCCTCCACGCGAAACCATGCGTCTACCATCCTACGGATGTCATCCAACCCTGAGCAAAAACCTGCGGATTTCACCGTACCCTCACCAAAATGAACCTGTGAAAGAAGAATATTCGTTCCCTGTGCAATTGCCTGCATACTGCGACTTTGAAAGTCGCTTCCAAACCTTCTAAGAAAAATGGTATGAATATCTGGGAGGACCTACCCCGGAAGAATTAGCCAGAGCCGGATTTGTCTAATTGGGCGAAGGGGATAAAGTCAAGTGCTTCAGTTGCAGTGTGCCACTTCACCTGTGGGAACAGAAAGATTCCGCTTACCTAGAACATGTTCGATGGTCTCTATACTGTCACTACCTACCTTTAGTGGTCGATTTCTTGTGGACTCGGTACGATCTGTACTGTGAGGTACCATAAAAAAAACATGAGAGTGGTACCTTTAAATGTACACGAGAGACTCATTTTTTTGAAAGCCTTGCGCTTTCATGTCGATTCTTCTCGACCTCTACGGGAAAAAAAAAAGATTCGTCAACGTTTAGGCACTAAAGATGTTCATAATGATGTGTGTCTAGCTTGTGACTTACACCCTCACTGGAAAGATGTACGTGACTGCAAATGTCTTGGTTTCGATGTTTAGAAAAAACAAGTGGCTGCCTATGCCCAAGATTTGTGATCATAATTTCAAACGTCCAGTCAAAAAAGTATCTTTTAAACCTGTGTTAGTGACAATGCCAGAAGAACCCGATGCCGAGGAAAACCACTCCCTTCAGTACAGATTGTCATCGATATCCCCGAAAGGTCATTCCGGGATGTCCCCTGTGTGACCGTGCCAAGTGTAGAGATTCTAACAACATTACAAACGGTCCCTAGACCACCACACCTTTGTCACCAAAAATGTTATACACTCACTTGCATATATTCCACTTTGATCGTTTTGATGTGTATTTTATCCACGTACTTAACCATTTGGCTTTTATGTATTTTTGTCTTTCGTGTTGTTGGATTTTAAACATTGTTTTTGCAAAAAACGTGTCCTGAAAAAGTATAAAAACTCCTGCATTGTCTGTATTCGCGTCAAAAGTGACATTCCCTGCATCATGGCTACCTCTGCTGTCTCTGCTCCTTCTTCCTCCACTTTTAAAGTCATCGACGAAAACTTAGATCCTGCCAGTTGGGTGGCCTTTTATCTTCCCCACCCCGTTAACATGTTAATTTCCGGACCCAGCGGTTTCAGGCAAAACCGAATATGTCAAACGTTTGATCGAACATAAACATCATTTGATCGATCATCCACCTCAATGGATTGTGTAGTGTTATAAAGAGTGGCAATCGGCGTACAGCCTCCTGCGAGAAAGTCAAGGCGATTTCATCGTGTTTGTGGAAGGCATTCCTGGCATAGACGACGGGATCGCGTATGTCCCCAGTCAAACCCATTTGGTCCTCTTCGAAGACATGTTAGGAGAAGACGAAGAAGAAATTAAAGTGCGATTTACGCGCAAAGGGTACCATCGTAATGCCAGTATGATTTACATCACCCAAAATTCGTATCAACAAAGTAAAGCCCATCGCACCATCAGTCTCAGTGCTCGTTACGTGGCCTTGTTTAAAAGCTCTAGAGATAAATTGCAAGTGTTAGCCAAATAGTTAGGAACGCCTTGGCTGACTCATGCGTACGGCGATGCCACTCAAAACCTACACGCCTATTTGCTCGTGGATTTAAGACCCACTAGCTCCGATTATTTGCGATTTCGTGCCCATCTGTTTCACCACTGGTGCCAAGACTGCTGGCCTGTCGTGTACACGTCCCCTTCGACTTAACAGCAACAAAAAAGTCTATAAAATCCTCGGACACTTTTGGTCTGTCTTAAACGTTTTCCTGGTCTATTACCACCAGCACAAAAAGAAGATAAAAGGACGCAAGTCAAGCGATGGACTTAAGTGTATTTTTGCTCCTGAACCATAAACGATGTCCCCTAAAAGAAGTGCACATCACTCTCTTGCCAATAAACCAAAGAAAAGAAAAGAACTGCCTCCTCGTTTAGCCAAACATTGGGACATGTTGTCCGTCCTGTCGAAAGCCCCTTCACCATGCAAAAACAACTCATTCAAACCGCCTCCAATGACATCATCGATACCGTGAGGGAATGTTGTCTAAATGTCTTGAAAGAGACGATACTTTCGTCTCAACACCAGAAGAATGTTTATCCAAACATCAACACGTTCTTCGCCAAATGGTCCAAACGAAAATACCCATCCGTCAAAAGAAAAAGATGTTGGTGCAATGCGGAGGATTTTTATCCCTGATAGGACCACTTGTCAAAGGAATAGAGGAAGCCATGCTGGGAGGACTCATGGGAGGTGTTGTACCGATGGGATCAAGATAAAAAAGGTCAAGAAGATAAAAGGGACCTCTGAAGTCAAAAGATATCAGACGTGACCTTTGGAATCTGATGGAAGGATGAAAACTGACATTAGTGCCTTACAAATGATGGATGGAATTCCATGGTTGGCAAGAACAACGGATCCCGCATTTACCTCCCAATCCTCATTTGACCGAACTATCCCAGTTACAACAGGAATTGCAATCGTCAATGGATCGCAGCGATTTGTCAGAAACGGAAACATCGCAACGGTACGGTCAACTGTTGCAACGACTTCAACTCTTTCACCAGAAAGCTTTAGACGAAACAGCTCTGCCAAATCTGAAAGATTTTAAGGCCAAGATGAAAAGTCCATCACCACCACCACCACCACCCCCAGCGTTCATGAGAGACGCAACCCCATGGATGCGTGAGGAAGAAGACGTACGAGAGGTCTTTCAAACGCCACCAGCAGCTCCCATTCCTAGTAAGACTGCAGCGTTCTTGTTGACCCCTTCCCCCACACCCCAACGAGAAGAACTTAAAGCTTGGGTTAAAACCACCAATACCCTGGGCTAATACTCCTGTGGCACATCGGACACGTAAAGCCGTTTCCAAACCACCACCTCACCCCATCAAGAGTAGCATCAGTGGAGAGTGGGTAACCTATTATAAAACAGTTCGTGATGGAGATCGTGTCAGCCAGCATTTATTACAATCAAGCCCATCCTGCAGCTTACGGAGAAGTTCAGAAATTGTATGGTGCTGCCAAAACCTGGTTCAAAAGTGTCCGTTTACCTCAAGTGCAACGATAGTTACAAGAACAAGCCACGCACACCTTACACAAACCTATTCGACGAATATTTTCCAGACGTCGCACCCGAGTGGAGGGCATCGATCATCCATGGCAAGCCGATTTAGCCGATACCTTTAATTTGGCCACCTACAATCGTGGCTACAAATATTTATTTTGTGTCATCGACGTCTTTTCCAAATTTGCCTGGGTCGTGCCATTGACTTTCAAATCGAGCACTGAATTCGTGCGAGCCCTCCAAATGGTGTTGAAACAAAGTGGTCGTCACCCTGTTGGATGGCAAACCGACGAAGGAACCGAATTTCTGAACCAAGCTTTCCAAAAAGAATTGAGGAAACGAGACATTCGTTTTTCACCACAGAGAATCCCGAAACCAAAACCAGCATCGTGGAACGCTTTCAATGCACCTTGAAAAAACGCATGTGGAACTATTTTTCGCATCAACACACTCTCAAGTACATTGACGTCTTACCGCACCTGGTCCAAGCCTACAACCAATCTTACCATTGGAGCATCGGATGTTCCCCCCCCCCCCAAAGAAATGAGTACCGACAACGAGGTGACCGTCTTTGAGCGCCTGTTTGGTACGTCCCCGACTATGACTGTCCCCAAGAAATATGGAGTGTTGAGGACAGGGGCTTGGGTGCGCATTGGCAAAACTAAACGCACTTTCGACAAAGGTTACTTACCCAACTGCACCACAGAATTGTTTCGTGTCACTGGACTAGCACGTGGACGTCATCTTGTCGTCTATAAATTGAAAGACATGAACGGAGAAGTGTTAAAAGGAATGTTTTACTTGCCCGAGTTACAACGAGTGACCACAAAAGAAGACGAAGTGTACGAGATCGAAAGAATTCTCGATCGAAGAACCCGTAAAGTGGGAAAACGACGTGTCAGAAAAGTCAAAGTACGTTGGAAAGGTTATCCTCCCAGTTTTGATTCTTGGATCGATGTTTCGCAAGTCATCGACTATAAAAAGAAGTGACCATCAACACAACACAAACTCAGCCGTAACTACAGCAACGACCACTCTTTCACCAATTTCTTCTGTGCAAGATCTACAAAAGCAACCCTTGCGGGTTCGGTGTGGAGAACGAGTGCCTAAAACGCAAATCGTCTTTTTCTGCCAAATCTTTGTGGTGTATTGTGTCATCGGTGCTGCCATTGCCAATTTGAGTTTGAAACAAGGAGGCAAACAATTGTGGACCATTTTACTGAGCAGTTGCATCGGTTACCTTCTTCCCAATCCTTCCCTGAAATACTCCTCTAACGGGAACAATGGGAGCCTTGCGTTTAACCTCAGTCACTCTCCCAACATTCACCACCCCAACAACAGCAATAATCCTCTTTTGGACACTCCACTGACCTCCAGCGACCCCTCGGACAGTAGAACTCTGGAATTATGAACAACCAATTTTACTTAGCGTTACCCAGTGACGATTCCATGGAGGTGTTTCCCCACAATGCTTTATGCTGTTTCACAGCCAAATTACCTCAGGCCATCCAATTAGATCACGAAGCCCATTGGGAAATGGCTTTGGTGAAAATGATTCTCTCTACACAAATCAAAAGCCTCACTCAAATTCAAACAGTTTTGAGGTGGAAGTTGATGACGAGCAAATGCAAAACTACTTGAATAACCATGTAAATTATCATATAAAAACACAGAACCCCAAAACTAAACATACCACCTATCACTTGACAATTCCTGCAGACTATTATTTTAGTGGTCAACATCTGGTGAACACGATTTCTACCAGGTTTAATTCCGTGTTTGACAAAGCCTTGGAAAAAAAATCTGTCACCATCGAGTACCATAAAGTGGCTCGTCGCCTGCTGATGCTATTTAAGGATTGCAAACTGGTGTCCACTACATTTTGTCCTGAATTGTTTGACATTTTGGGTGAGGATTGCAAGATTGCAAGGATTCTCTAACGACTTGTAAGTCATGTATCGTTAGAGAATCGTTTTCAAAGATGGAGTTTCACCGTAACTTTCCCTTTGGTGAATGGAATATTTTGTCCCAGATCTCCTTTTATAGTAATGCTGACAGTGTCGAAGTACGACTTACTGACGTGCAAATAATGAGAATGTACAAATTCGCGGTGAACGTGATAGGTGTTTTCACCTTTCTCCCCAGCGTTCGTGGCAGACTACACTTTGAAAGGAATGACTCCCAGCAACGGTACGGAGGTGTGTCGCACCACGTTGTACTCCGTCACATCGGAGTACACAAAGATCAAATTTAATCCTTGGTTCAGTTCTACCGGGAATCGAAAATACGACACAACAGACATGTTGTCGTAAATGGGTGGTAGGGGTCCACTCTTTAGCATCTTGCAATCCCCACCCAAAATGTCAAACAATTCAGGACAAAATGTAGTGGACACCAGTTTGCAATCCCTAAATTTCATCAGCAGGCGACGAGCCACTTTATGGTACTCGATGGTGACAGATTTTTTCCAAGGCTTTGTCAAACACGGAATTAAACCTGGTAGAAATTGTGTTCACCAGATGTTGACCACTAAAATAATAGTCTGCAGGAATTGTCAAGTGATAGGTGGTGTGTTTAGTTTTGGGGTTCTGTGTTTTTATATGATACTTTACCGATGTGTACCGAGGAGTCGCCCGACAGCGAGAACATATTTTAGGAGATATATTGAAATCGGCGTTTCGTTCAGTGGCTTCTGTTTTGAAACCGATGGTGACACGACGATTGCACGCCTTGAAAGATGACTCTTTGACGCAAATCAAAGAATTTCTCCAAAATGTCATCATATCATCGACAAACAAAACCCCAAAGAAGCTTTCTTGAGAGCAGGCAAAAATGTCTTGCTTCAAACCGGCAAAGACGTTTTCGGCCGACGAAAAACTCCTATAAAAACACCGGACGCTGCCAAGTCAGACATTACAGCTTCCCTGACGCCACAGCAAGGACAAGGCAGAAAGAAATGACGACGAAGACACCCATCCAGAGGCATTCACACTGCCAGAGTTAGATGGACCAAGAAAAGAAGAACCGTCCGAGAATTAGACGTTTATGATCATTAAATAACAGAGAGAAAGAAAAATGATGCACCGAGGGTCTTGCGCATGTTCCAAGTCGGAAATGAATCTCTTTACCATGCCGCCCACCATGATGACAATGCAAGAATCCCAACGGGTAGAATTTCATCCCCTCTCCTCTTTGACGGATTCAGCACCCGTCGAGTTTGAAATCAAACGACAGCCCGAAGATTACATCGATCTGAATAGCAGTTATTCGTACTTGAATGCCAAAGTAAAAAAAAACCTTCGATACCGGAGCCGATGCTAGAGTAGCTCCCGTCAACAGTTGCAAGTATTACCTAAAGTGGGAAACGACATCAGTCACGCTTTGAGCAGAACGACCGCCAAGTATCCGATAAGATGCGTAGAAGTGAGAACTTTCACTATTACTGATGAACTCCGATCCAAGATCGAAGATCATCTGTTCCAGGAACAGTTACCCAAACGTTTAATCGTTGGCATCGTTAGCAATGCAGCCCTCAACGGAGCCCTCACTGCAAATCCTTTTCACTTTAAGCATTATAGAGTGTCCAAGATCAAAGTCAGTCGCGATGGCAAGACCTTGTATACCAGAGCCTTCGAACCTAACTTTGCCCAGAAGAATTACTTGAGATCGCACTTGTCCCTGTACGAGGCCACCGGACAGTAGGGACAGACACCAGTCACGGCATTTCGTACGACGATTATGCAGGAGGCTACACTTTTTGGGTCTTTGATTTCACTCCAGACCAAGACAACGACGAGGGACATTTCCACCCTATAAAATCCGGTCAACTGCGTGTGGAACATCAGTTTGCAGAAGCTCTAACTGAGACGGCGAACGTCATCCTGTATGCCGATTTCGACAATACGATAGAAATCAACAGTTTGGGCGAAGTCTTTCTAGACTATTAGAAGCTATGGAAGACTCTTATCCCTCTTTGAACGGTAGAGAACGTGGAAGCAGAACCCAAAGACAAAGAGGACGTGGTGGTCATGGCCAGATGGCCAGAACAAGAACAACATTTAGTGTCCTGTTTTGCTAAACTCCTGCAGATAAAACTACGGAACTGACTAAGAAAGATTGCTATGGATGTCAAAACGATCATCCCATTCAAATTCAACACGATAAATGTCTGATGATGAGTCAAGAAGAAAAATTGGAAGAGTATGTGGACGACGCTTGGGGTCTCATCTCGGAAGAAGCAGTATTTCATCAGTGGTATAAAGACTTGTGTGATCATTCCTTCCCTCCATTGACTGCTCTAGAGATCCGTCGCTTCGATTCTCTCTTGGCCCAAGGTACGAAGACGGAGCTAATAGAAGTTTGCTTGTCAGAGATTTTCAGGCAAAAAGGCAGAATTGAATCGATGACTTATCATTACCTGTGAAAAAAAGAACAAACAAGAAATGGGTACCTGGGAACTTTATTACCTTTTGAACAACAGTTCGTACACCGCTTCTTGGAATCCTGTCATGTGTGCTAAAGATTAACTTCCTCATCGCAAACCTAAAGACCATCAAGCTTATGTCATCAATACGGTCGACAGTCATCTCCCAGGAAACCACTGGGTATCCGTCTACTTCCCTAAAGATGATTGTGTGGAGTATTTTGATTCGTATGGATTACCACCTCTGGAAGACTATATCATCGACTTTATGAGAAAAAATGCCCAGATGACACGATTCAATAATGTGAAATTACAAGGCACAGATTCCATTGTGTATATTTTCTTCATCAACGCAGTTTTGGATAACCCTTAGAATATTTAGTGACTTATTTTGATCGTAACTCTTCTAGAAACGATGAAAAAGCAGATCGATGGTTTTGTGACAGTTATGGCTATCTCTTAGCATTAGCTAGGAAACGTAGTGTCCATCAATGGTCCAATGACTTCCCTTAGTATAAGTCAAACACGTTTTCACAACGTTGTCAACCTTGTCAAAAACAGTTTGTTTGAAAAATTGTTTTATTGTTAGTTGTTGATTGTTTGTGAGTTAAATAAAAACTGTTGTGTTTTGAAAAAAAGTGTATGTCGTTTGTTTTCAAACAAACACTGTGAATACATGCTCCTTGAATTCTCACGATCCCTCACCATGAAATCAGCTATCATAGCGTTGCGACAGTAAAACCCAGTATGGAAGTTTTCTATTGCGTCCGCGCTTGAAAAATATAAAGCGAGGTAGTCCCCAGTCTGACCATCCATGGTTGACTCGTTCAGCTATGAAGATACCTTCACGACTAGCCAAGCTGAACGATGCCTATGTCAATTTACATCGTGTCAGGCAAAACATAATGCCCAAACCTGATGAAATAGAGACTGACAGGATGTTAAATTTGGTTGAAGACCTGATAGGAGAGGTCTTCAGAGAAGAAATCAAGAAGGAACAAGAAGAAAGGACGGAGAAGTAGAGCCTTCAGAAACAGCAGAGAGAACAGCATCAGGAGCAGGAGACAGATAGAGGCTTTGTGGACTGCCGTGTAGACACGAAAGAAGCAGAACCTATCCTGTCGGAAAACCTGCAGCCAGACGTGGATGCAATCTAAGACGATAAAAGATTGCCCCGTCAACACAACAGCCGTTTTCAGGGCTACCCCAACCATGTAGAAGAGAGATACTAGTCAAATTGCCAAACTATTTGTCTGTCTATATGTGTTTGTCTGTAGGTTAAAACATAGAAGTGTGCCTATAAGCACTTCTTTTCTTTGTTTTATGTGGAAAGGATAGAAGTGTGACTATAAGGACTTCGTTTCTCTGACTTGTCAGATAGTGTGTGTGTGTGTGTGTGTGTGTGTGTGTGTGTGTGTGTGTGTGTGTGTGTGTGTGTGTGTGTGTGTGTGTGTGTGTGTGTGTGTGTTTGATAGGTAGGAGTGGTAACAATGTGTGTTTGTAGGTGAAAAGAGTCAACGTGAGTATTTCTTTTAGGTGCGCGCGTTCCATGTATTTTGATTATGGTAAGGGTATTGTTAGTTTAGTTGTAAGGGGATTTTTTCCTTCATGTCCGCGCTTCAGACGTATAAAGTCCTGCGTTCGTCAGTTTGGCTACCCAGCGTTCACTCGTTAACATGAGCAGAATAGCGAAACTTATTCAACTTCAGATGCACCTGGAGTATGCCAGGCGCATACTAGATGAGCTGACCATGGAGGCCATAGCAGAAGCTGCCCAGCTGGAAGAAGAGGAGGAGGAGAGGAAAAAGAAAGAGGAGGAAAAGAAAAGAGAGATCCTACCTCACCCGATTCTAAGGCCAGTGTGTGAGGTAAAACCCATGGTGATTACACCTCAACAGGCAGTACCAACACTACAACCAGTACCACCACCACAGACACTACCAGCACCACCGCCTCTACTACCAGTACTAAGACCTGTGGTTCCCCAGACATAAAACTGGGAGGAGATAAGGAGACCTCGTCATCCCCGGGTGTGGAATAGAAGAAGAAGACAGAGGAAACAAGTCTTCACTACCCCTCAACGTGAAGACTGGGATAGTGCAGCCAGTCAAGCCCCATCTGCGCTACCAGCCACACGCTTAAATTGGGAGCAGGACTGGAGCCTGCGATTTGTCTGTAGTGCCAGGCCTGGGAGACGCACATATTAAGCTGGTGCATCTGAAGTTCCAAAAAACAGCACTTTTCAGGGCTACCCAGATCTCAAGAAAAGAGACTGATCAAGTTGCCTATTTGTGTCAGTGTGGAGTAGTGTGATTATAAACACTGACTCCTTTGCTGTTGTGATATTGTGTGTGTATGTGTGCGCGCGTACGTTTGTGAATGTGTATGGTTGTTTGTTATCTTAACAAAAAAAACCTTGTCCCTACACTATGTGGATAGTATATAATGGGTTTTTTCTTCCCTTCTGTGTTGATAGTAGATATTGGGGTTATTTTCTTCCCTTCTGTGTTGCTAGTAGATATTGGGATTATTTTCTTCCCTTCTGTGTTGATAGGTGATAATATGTGAAGTCATTGCAAAGGATGTTTTCCTTCACGTCCGTGCTTGAAGTATATTGAGCATAGCGTTCGTCACTTGCGCAATTCAACATTGAATAATCATCCATGGCGACAAATCATATGGACAAGTTGATGAAATTGCAGGAAGTCGTGGATAATTTGGAGATGATAGAAGAGATGCTGGTCAGATTGGATGGGGGTTACTATTATAGTCCTCACTGAATCAAAATGGAAATAAACAATTTGAGAAACTAAGGAAATATTAAGAGAGCTACTTAAACAAGAAAAAAAGGAAAAGGAAGACCAGGAAGAAAAATATCAGATGAAAAGATAGAACGAGAAAATTGAAAAAGAAGAGCAAAACGAGAAGAGGAAAAGTGAGGAGATAGACGAGAAGAAGGAAAAGGAGAAGAATGAAAAGGATGGGAAGAATAAAAGAAGACAATGGCAATGACAAAACTGAGAAGATGGCGGAGAAGTAGAAGGGAGGAGAGAAAATATAAGAACAAAGAGAAGACGTTGCATAAAAGTCCTTTTTCAGGGCCACTCCATTTACTCGAAAAGATTTTAATCTCTTTGCCATATTGTGTGTATTTGTTTTGTGTTTGTGTTATGGTTGTGTTTTTGTTTCTTTGTCTATATCTATGTCTATCAAGTCCCGCCCCGCCAAGCGTTATGGCTTTTTGCCCCGCTGTCACTGTTTGGCCCGATTGAGGTCAGCCATTTGCAACATTGTTTCCAATTACCAGTACCTTGACGTCACCCCACCTGTTCCATTCCTATTGTCCCTATACAAACCCAACCTATGTTAATTCCCATTGTCCCTAGACAGTCCCAGGGGTTTTTCCATGTTAAATTCCCTTTGTTCCATGACAGCCCCCCTTTTGAATGGGATTTCCATTGTCCCTAGACAGCCCCACTACACTACTGATACTGGTTCTGTTGCCTATAGGACTTTCAGTACTAATTATATGGATAAATAGGAACCAGTCTAAAAATGGGGGGAATTTTAGAAATGGGCTAAGATAAAGAGGTATATTTCAGTTTGGCTGGCCAGGACTGGTTGAATAATGAAAGTAAAATAATGAAAAGAATATTTTGAGAGTTTATCAAAGTTGCAACTGAGAAAAATAGAGGCCATGTTTTACTAAAGGAATTTCAGTCCTTTTACAGACTTCAAATTAGACAACTCGTTACTGAAACTCTTTGGTGCGGACGTGAAAGCACATGTGTTATACACCTGTTGATCCAGAAAAGTCCTCTGCTCAAATGGTTTTCTCTGCTCAGAAGCTGTCATCAAGGATATGTTAATACTGATAGATATAAGATTGATCACGTACATTCAGCATAGGCTTAATATCGGAGCTAATTTCGCACAGTGAATCCTATAGTGAACAAATGCCCTATAGATATTCCACATAGGCATGTATAGTTACCTTTATTACATATGCAAACGTGCGGTTCTATTTGTGGATAAAACGCAAAATGAATATATTTTGTCTACCTCAGAATGATTTTCAGTGGGCTCTTAAACACACTTTTCAGATATTGCAACTGTTTCAATAAAAGGGGTACGCTTGTTTTCCACATTGGTTAATATCTATGCAGTCAAATATATAAAGTTAAGACAACGTACTAAGTAATGAATACTGTCACATATCTGATATTTCCCAACTGTGTTTTGAAACAGTATGCATCAGATATGATTACTTAGGTCTCTAGCACCATGTTTAATGTTGATGACCCCACATGATTTTATGTCCCACCAATTTCATTTAGTGAATATTTTGCAACTGCATATCTTGAATTGCTTATGCCAGCCTTACTTAAGTTTTAAATTATGTGTTCTTGGAGCATTTTAGGTAACTTTTGATATTTATATATCCTTTTCTGAAATAATATATACACACATAGATGGTCACCTTCACTTTAACTCATTTAATGCCTAGTATGGCAAGGTTGATAATATATTTTAATCTTAAATTGAAGAGAGATACGTGGTTACAGCAAGCCTGTTGTTGGTATATAAATATTCCTTACCATCATTTAATCAATGATTTCTCCAATTCGTTACGTAAGCACAATAATTCGTAAAGTATACGACACGGTGAGTAGCTATGGGGGACTCCCTATGCGAATTTGAAGTATGCTTTGGTCACTATGGAGCTTCTGAAAATTTAATAATATCTTGGAAACAATATACCACACTACATCCTAAAGGGAATTTAACATTTCGTTTTGGAGGATATGGTCATCATTGAGAATCTTACATTGCGTCTGGGAGGGTTTGATAATTTAAAATAGGTCTGGGTCGGTTGGTGTATATGGGGGTTATACGTTATGATTGGAATGATAGGTGTAATAAGGAAGTTAATTTTGCGTTTATGATTGTCATTTTAATCACCGGTTTAGTCGCTCTTTCTTCCTCCTTTCTTTTCCCTCTTTTTGAGGTCTGCGGGTGGATGTGGTCTCCAGTTGTATGAAGGGAGATGTGTTTGGACCAACGCCGGGTTGTTGACTGGAGGTGGCGTCTGCTTCAGAGCTGGGGTTAGGGTTTGCAGGGAGTGGTCAGCGGCATCATGAAAGTTTTGCCTTGGCTGCTTTTTCTTCCTCGTCTGCCCCCCACCTTTCCTAATTTTATTCATCCCTCTGGACTCCCGCGCCCCTGCCGTATCTCGGGTTATTCTGTATTTGTCTTCCATATCAACAGCAGCATTGTTTTATTTTTTCCTGCTATCAAGCTACAGCTTCTGGCTAATGACTTATCTGGCGCCGCAAAGTCCCGTTGTGAATATGTTAGGTATCGCTGGTATCCTGCCGGCCACCACGGCTACTGTAACAGTCTCTCACTTCATCGCTGGTGTTTTGTTCTTGGTGCCTTCATTGTGACTGGAATGAGAGTGAATCAATACTGACTGATGTTGAATTAGCCTTGCGTTTGGCCATGAATTAAAACAAATTTCCGCATGGAGCATTGTTTAATTATTTGCGAGGTTCTCAAGCACAATGTCTGCTTGAGGCCAGCTTGTAAAAGGACATGTCCAGAGGCTCAAAGCAGCAGCGGAATCATGAACTGAAAGGCCGAAGATGTGCACAAGTCAAATGCTGCCCAGTGGCCTAAGCCGGGCTGACACTGTGTGCTTCTTATGTGTTAGACACCTATTTTAATTGTGATAATCCAGCTGGTTCAAATTTTACTTTCTTCATTCAGATTAAGAATGTATTGTACTGTGTGTACTTAATGTTTCAGAAAAAATTAAACCAATGAGGGTTGTAAGTTACCCTTCAATAACTTAGTGATCTCGCTTTTTCAAGTTAGTTCTGAGCTGATTTATTCTTTTAGATGATGGTTTGAAAGGGTCATGTTTGTAAAGACTAGGGACTTTAGATCTATCTATTTAGGTTCTCCATCTTAAAAGTTGCTTTCTCTATTTTGTATAGTTACACCATTGTCTTTAAAATATGGTGTATTTTTTCATATTTATTTCGTGCAATGACGTCATCGGCGTCTGCGCTTGTGGTATAAATGTAAAACGTGCAGCTGACTTGAATGTATTTATAGAAATTAAACTATCCCTGCAGTTAGGAAACATGAAACTTTCGAGAAGTTTTCTTCATTAGATAAGCTGAATCTGAAAATGTTATGTTGTTTCACTTACGCAGGGTACGTTAATTTTAAAGAAAATTGTTAGATTCTAAAGCGAAGTTACCTAATCTACAGGCATTGATGCCATGTCCAATCGTACAAAATCAGTATTTGAAACTGTCTATTACTGGTAGTTTATTTATAATATTTCTTATGGTTATACCATATCCAGCATATATCAACTGCAACATGTCTACACCTTTTATATGAAAATGGTGTGAAATTAACAGTTAATTTTTTTCCTAAACAGGCTTGTGTTCAGTATAAAAAAAAAAAAAAACTTTAATATTTCAAGATTTCAGCCTCAATGAACTTTTCGAAAATGTTTTGACTAAATATTCTTTTGTAACCATCTGACACATACACACATTTTATACATGTTGACCAGTAAGCGGTAAAAATGAAGGCAAAATGCGTAACTTAGACTAGGTCACTCTTCTATGTATTCAAATATATTGACACTCAGGGAAATGGGATCATAATATGCCTGTCGTGAATCACAACAATACATTCACGTTATGAAATCAGCACTGAATCCAGCAACACAAAATACTATTTTCATTACTATCAGTATTCATTTGTTTAATTTCATAAAGTATTATCGTCCATAGCTTTAAATACTCGTCCGTAGATGGGATTTAAAATGGACCTAATCTGTGAGCTACCGGTACATTTTAACACGATATATTGATTGCAGCAATCTTCAGAGAAATATTTATTGAAGAAAAGGACTATTGTGCAACGATGTTTATGAAATCTGGGTTTTTTTATATAAAAAATAAAAGCTGATAATCAAAGCTTTGGATATATATTTATTACACTAATGACCCACACCAAGCCATTTTGTTCTATATGCATAGTCAATTGCCGTTGCCGTGTTTATAGAGGTCGGTGGTATAAAATTTAAACGGATCTACGTTAGTACAAAAGCATCGGACAGTAGCTGTTCAAACCCAATCGTGGACTATTTAGTCATTTTACTTTTTAATTTTGTATTATTTTAGTTTCTTTAAAAAATATTGTATATTTATTTGCTTTCTGTTATTCAAGCGAATTCTGTTCACACCAGTATCTTTAGTTCCGTCTTACTTTTTATTAGTGACACGTTTCTGATTAATAACTCAAAATGTTATCTATCCAAAGGGTCGCATTAGGAGTTTAAAAATAACTCTCGAAGTATTTGTTTTTTATTTAAAATACGCCATTTCTACTGACTGCCTCGCCATTAATGTTGTCCAAAATGGCCGAGGTTGGTGGGTGGGGTTCATGCACATTGATGGTTTTATCATGCCAAGCAAGTGGAATTTAAGTTTATTTTTCAATGACACGTAGAGACAGCCTTCTTGGTGTGTGGCTTGTAAAGGTATCGCCCCGCGACCCGTAGATTAAGAAACCAACGCTCTACCAACATAAACTTTGGGTACGTAATTCATAAAGCTTTGGCTATATCGCACATAAATTAAATCTAAAACGAGCGTTATAGTCGTATTTGATGAGGTCTCTGCTAAACTGCAATAATATATGATATTACAAAACTTAATTTGCAAGGTCAGTTCTCGCATGAGAGTTGTGTGCATCAATATTAGGTCGGAATGCCATGTCTGCTGTAGCTGTTACGAGGGAATTTTGTGCTTCACAAGCCAAGTTCTGGGCAAAATCAGTAACATTGCAACACGTACCTCTTATGACAGGGTCAATCACCGAATCACTTAGAAGTCAACAAGAGATATCAATACTTTAAGTTAAACAGAACGAAAATCAAAACGTTCTGGGGCAAAAAGAAGGTCCAAAAATGTTGTATCGGTGATGTCACCGAGTCTTGATCATTTTTGTTTCTCTCCAATAAACTGGTCCAGCTCCTTCATGGCAACTTTCTTGTCCTTGATACCCCTCCTAAGAGCATTTGATTCTGCCGAAAATGGAAGGCAACCATACGTTTCTGCTACAAGGGCCTTTCAGTCTGCATATTTCTCAATGATTGCAATATCAAATTCAAGTCTCCGACGTTTAGCTTTTAGTTCCTCCAAGTCTTTGTTTCTTGCCTTTCTCTTGAGAAATTGTTTGTCTGCTTCTTTGGTTTTTTAAAATTTCTTCCAGGTGCTGCAAGTATTTATTTCTGTCAATGGATGCGTAAGAAAGTAGCTCCTTGGTCACAGGAACACAGGCAGAACCTCCTGCATTTCCAACTGCCTGGATAATGGTGCGCATGGCCACCAAGCCTTCTTTCTTCAAATTTTCAGTAGTTGTCTGCTGGTTCAAACTGAACCTTCCCTCTACTGTTGCTTGTCCATGAGACATATGTAGCAGCTGCTTCGTGAAATCCCACAGATCAGCATACTCTTTCTCGTCATGCATTATTTTGTAGTAGAGTTGGTCAATCCGGCTTGAAATTTGATCAAAATCCTTAAGCTCTCTATCATTTACAACAGACTTGCAGAATTCCCCAAACTGTTTCGTAAGCCTGTCCCCAGTTTCTTCATTAAACCTATGTGCATCACAGAGTATTGACAGAATATTCTGAAATTTTCTTCTCAAGGCACTCTTCCAACTATAGTTTACCTTCTCGTCGTCAGGATCTCTGGCAATGTATCTTGGATCCATTCATTGAAGACTTCGTGTCAAAGAGAATGCAGGATGTGACTTCTCGAGAATCTTTTTCAGCATGGCCATAAGAAAGTCTCTGCACTGTGTCCTAAATATGTATCTCTCTCAGTCAGATATCCCTTCTGTGGTGCGCACAAGTGTACAAGACGCAGCCAATCCAACATCCAATCTGCCCAGACCGTCTTTTTTGCTTTTGTCTGCATAGTCAATGCTACAGATTCCTACCACCGATGTCGCTGGTTTCAAGATAGATTCTTTCATGAATATTGACATGAGATTTTTAACCATTTTCATAAGCTGATTTTCTACAATTCCTAAAACCTTGTCGGTATGCCTCAGGTACCAAGTCTTCAAGATATATTCCTAAACCACACCATAATCAGCACTCTGCTGTAGTGACAATGAAATGCAAATATCACGAGCTTTGCCAGTAAGTACACCCTGTAACAATAAAGTCCAGTGCTCTCTTGGCCATTTCAAAATTTTAGCAATTTTCTCAAAATGGAAAAAATATTGATCTACTTCTTTTCTCCTGAAAAGGGCTATTGAATTGATATTTCTGAAAACATCAAAAGTGGGGGACTGCTGTTTCTTGCCAACTCTGATTCTTTTAATTTAAATTAACATTCTCTTTCTTCCTTCACTCTTTCTCTCTTTACTTTTCTCTCTTCTTTTTCACATTGTATCTTTATATGCATTAGCTGATCTCTCTTTTTCTTCTTTGTGCAACTGTAATTTTATTTGTCTCTGCTTTCTCCTTCTGAAGCTCAAACAGTCTTAACTCTAATTACATCTTGTATTTTTAATTTTAATTCCTTTACTTTTATGTTAGAGTCTGATACAGACTTACTAATCAGATCCAAGGTACCTTTATCCAAAAACATTCTTTTCCACCAAATATTGGACACAAATATTGTTGATATCTTCCTTCGTTAAAGAAGCCTTTGCCTCAGAAAGATCAGATTGTATGGCAAGCTGAAGTAATTCATTCTTTGTCAAGGAGGCTAACTGTTCCTGGGTAGGATTTGAAATAAATATCTCCACTTTAGATGACACCCTAAAACGCTTGTTGGTTTCACTAAAGATTTTTCAAAAATAAAATAATACCTGGAACTTATGAAATTCCAACGCAAGGTGAATTTAAATTTCAAAAGCAAAGTTTTCTGAAATATTTTAGAGAAATTCGTATCCCAAAGGCGATCCCCCAATTTTCTGTTACGAGTTAAAATAAGGAACAGAAAAGAGTGAAAAGCAACAAGCTTTGTAAAATTTAAGAAATATTGTTTCCCTGAAATACAAAAGTGAAAATGTAATAAAAAGGAACTTAAGGTATTGCAAATTAATAATCTTACAATTATAGACAAAAATCCTAATAATTTAAAGTCCTGAATAAAAGTTATTAAGTCCAAATTAAATTCAAAGCTGAAAGTGTTGACATGTGTGTCGCAACCTGTATAATATTGATGTGTCAACAGTCTTTTGTTAAATCACAGTAAAATAATTCCAGGTTTGAATTCACTATAAATTCCAGTGATTGTCTCTGTCCAAATATTTTATCAGAGCACGTTTGTATATCCAGAGAAAATAATCCTTAAATGCACTAATTTGAAGAAATAAATTCCAGCCCAAAACTGAATTACTGGACTCAGCATATAGTACAATTTTTATTGTGCTTGATCTTAGACCACGAATGAATTTTCACTTTTGTAACAAAATTATATAGTCCTCTACTTGACCTCAGGTCACAATTAGCATTTTCAGAAGAACAAAAACAAACTTTCACCTAATGGAAAATAACCTTCTAGAATGATCTTGATGTTTACAAAATAAAAAATTAGTTATTATTAGAAAAATATTAATAACATTAAACTTTAGAACCTGGACCTTGTCAGGTACACCAGGTGAATCCCAGTAACCTAGACCAAGACCCAAATAAACACATTTACATTTAACAATGATCCTAATGTTACGCCGATACACATAGAGAATATTTTTGCTATGTATTAGTTGTTTACAGAATAAATTTGTTTAAAAAATCAATTCAGGTCAAGCAGGAAATGAACACAATTTTGGGCAACGTGAAGTCCAACATGCTATGCATGACATCTAAGGAAACCTAACAAATAGCTTACCTCCTACAGCAGAACAACTCGATAACTGCCTGCGTTCATTGCTTGACAAACATGCCCCAGCAACCAAGTGCAGAGTACAGCAGTGTTAGGGACCAGCTTCGCACTGCTAAAAGAGACCGCCATAAAGATAAGAGGTTTTGGCTTTCCACCAGACTCGCTATTCATAAGCAAATCTATGAAGCCGCTAAGAAGAATGTCACAAACATAGTCCATGCAGCGAAGTCAGCCCACTACAGTACTAAGATAATGGAAAGTTCCAGCTGCAAAGAGCTATTTGAGATTACTAACAAGCTAATGTCAAAGAACAAATCTACACCACTTCGAGCTACCTTCTCTCTAGTCGACCTTCCGGACTTGTTTGCAAAAATTTCTTCCGTGACAAAGTACAAACCGTCAGAGATAAGCTTGACAATACAATTTCAATTGACTCGTCGTCACCATACAGTTGCGATACAGCATTTCAGCAGCAACCATTAGCAGCATTTGAACCTGTCTCTATGGATATAGTACGTACAACTGTGATGAAGAGTGCACCAAAGCCATGTGAACTGGATCCGTTTCCGACATCACTGCTGCTTGAGTGCTTAGATCCAACATTGCCTTCACTAACTGATGTTATTAATACCTCTTTCTCATCCGCGGAATTCCCATCATGTTTCAAAACTGCCACTGTAAAGCCTCTGCTGAAGAAGCCAACACACGACCATAATGATTTAAAGAACTACCGCCCAGTTTCTAATCTCCCGTTCATGTCAAAAATCTTAGAAAAAGTTGTTCTATCCCAACTTGTATCTCATCTGAATTCAAACAGTCTTTTTAGCAATGTACAGTCTGCATATCGCCCTTGCCACAGTACTGAAACTACTCTTCTGAAAGTAGTCAATGACCTTCCCTCTGCTTTGGATAGCGGAAAAATTACAGTCCTCACTCTACTATACTTGTTTGCAGCATTTGACACAATAGACCATGATATATTACTTCACTGTCTCCAGCATGTATTTGGCATTCACGATACAGCCTTACTATGTTTCAAGTCCTACTTGGTCAACAGGACACAAATTGTGTCTGCAAATGAAAAATACTCTAGCCCAGTTGATCTATGTTGTGGTGCTTCACAGGGGTCTGTTCTTGGACCTGTTCTCTTCATTCTATACACTCAGCCACTCTCAAGTGTCATAGATCATCATCCAGTGTCTCACCAATTGTACGCTGATGACACCCAAATATACAAATCTAGCCACCCAGCTGAAGTTGAAAGCCATCCAAGGTGTAGAGAGGTTCATTCCAAGGTGAAATTATGGATGTCATGTAACAAGTTGCAGATGAATGATGATGAAACCGAAGCCATTCTGATTACAAGACAAAGACTTTCTCATTCACATCCGTTACCTCAAACAATAAATATCAGCAACACCAACATTAAATTCACACAGTCAGTACAAAACCTAGGTGTTACTCTCTACAGTACTCTCTCATTACACCAACATGTCGTGAACATATGCAAGGCTGCATATTTTGAGCTGAGACGCATCAGCTCCATTCGCAGGTATCTTTCAGTTGATGCCACTAAAACACTTGTGTGTTCCTTAATACTTTCAAGACTGGACTATTGTAACTCAATTCTGTCTGATTCGTCTCAATATCTACTCCAGAAACTTCAAAAAGTTCAAAATACAGCTTCTCGGATCATCCTTAGAGTGCCACGATCAGAGCACACCTCCCCCTGCTCTGTACCCTACACTGACTAACCATTCGATCCAGAATTAAACACAAAATTTGTTCTCTGTGCTACGTTTCACTGACGGGCTCCAGTCCAACATACCTATCCGACCTCACCCATGTGTACACACCAGCAAGATACTTACGCTCCTCTTCTGACACTCGTATTCTCATTATTCCCACTATGAAAATGAAATCATATGGACAACGCTCTTTTGCATACCAGGGCCCAGCAACGTGGAACGAATTGCCCATTGCACTTAGACACAAAGGCACAGTGATCTCATTCTAGAGCTCTCTTAAAACTCACCTATTTCAACTGCAAGAACAGACTTAAAGACCTGATAATGTGTCCTTACCTTAAATATTTACAGCATGTTTTCTGTTTTCTAATTTCGTGGTGTTTGTTTTTATTTCTGTAATCATATCATTATATATGTTTTTTAAGTGTTGTCAAATGTTGCAAAGCGCTTAGAGCTTCTAAATATTAGGCGATAAACAAAGTCCTCATTATTATTATTATTATTATTATTATCATTACTATGTTACATTACAAGAAAGTAACTTTCTAACAAGTTAAATATACATAACAAGTAATCTGAGATCTCGGTTTAGTAATGCGAGATCTCGATGTACTATTTGAAGATTTAAGTTAATTAATTTGTCATTTGGGCCCCTCGTTTTGACTGGATGTGTTGTTTGTGGATAGACTGGTGTAGGTTGGAGGCGAAATATTGAAGCATCTGTCGTAAGTTGTAACTGTAGACGTTTGTTATAAGGGCGTGTATTACAATTAAAGTAAATTCATATTCATGAAGTAACGAAGCGAAAAGGTTGGTTGATGCAATAAATAAAAAATATGCTTTGCTGTATCATGTAAGCCCCATAATATACTTCGGATTCAGGTTCGATCATACAGGACCCTTGTTCAGGTTAATAATGTAAAGATCATGTGTCTTAGTTAATACAGAAACGACTACACTGCGATGTCTTTGGTTTTCAAATTAGATGAGGTGTATATGGCTTAATCAGTTCTTGGTTTTCGATTTGACCTCAAGAAATCATAGAGAGAAGCCATGAAGATCAAAAGGTCAAAACATGTTTGATCTAGTAACCGCGATATCGATTTACTAATCCGATATCTCGATTTACTAATCCGAGATCTCGGTTTATCAATCCAAGTTCTCGCTTTAGAGATCTTGTCTACCGCAAGCCTCAGTTTAGTTCTTGCGAATGGATGGAGAGACGTTCGAGAAAAGTAAAGCAGCTGAATAAGTAATTACTGCTCCTGTAGATGTTAAATTCATAAGTGACATTTTTTGCAATCAAAGTAAGATCATTCCGAAAGTGACGAAGCGAGAAAGTTTATGTGACAAATGCAGTCTACGTATTACACAAGCCAGACCTTATCACCATTACCCATCCTATATTGTAGTCATTTATACAAATATGCAAAAGCCACGGAGCATGTGCTAATATTTTCAGGATAACATTTAGTTCGAAACACATACAGCACGACATTTTGCACTGCAACTAAAACATAGTTTAACACTTCGTCGATCGATATTTCATATTTGCTACTCGTACTTTCTGTTTATGACATTTGTATGATCCACGATATTTGCACAAACAGTGCAATTCATGCATGGTGGTAAAGACTACAAAACTTATTTAATATTAACAGTTTAAATCATACATTGCAATTACTTCTTGACATTATTTCTTTGCATCAAAACTTTCCTTTATCTCATACAAAAGACTGTAAAAATGGTAAGTTATGGCTAAAAGTCTCTGTGCCTATAAATCAAAACATCCCTCAAAATAATGTTCTTCATTTAAAATACGGGTCACTTTTAAAGCTCAGATAGATTGCATTTTAAAGCGGGAACACTGCTTAGCAGATGTATCCGAATTTTGTATGAGACGTAGACAACTGGCAAACATGGCGTGATGGTTCGTAAGTAAAGGCATATCAAGGTACATACATATATATATATATATATATATATATATATATATATATACCCTTATACTTATATATATATATATATATATATATATACTATATATATATATATATATATATATATATATATATATATATATTCCTCAGAATTTGCTCTGCGTGCCTGAATTTATTTAAAAGTGATTATAGGAAAAGAAAGTGTTTGGAACTGGACCAGTTTTAGAACGGCGGTTTAATGGTTCTTATCTATGGAAAGGGATTAGGTTTTGAAGTTCATTTCACACTTCTCATACACTGAGAAATGGTGTTAAACTCAAAACAACAGCAACAACGTACATACATTACATGTCCCACCTTAAAATATGTAATCAAACCATGTATTATTTTTTATTGGGGAGGGGTTGTAGTTTGATTAATTTATCTCTCTCCATTTATCTATTCATCTAATGTATTCATGCATATATTCATCCATCTGTCTGGTCATCCACTTATCCATCAATTGATGCAAACATGGCCTACATGAGGCATGATGGGTTGTGATTTACTGGCATATGTGTATGACAGTTGGTTTTGTACCCAATCAAATCACCTACAGTTTGTTTAAATTAAGGTTTAGTGCTATTTGTAGATTTGGCATGAGATATTAATTTCTGGGTCAATATAATATATAGGAGTTACTTTAGCTTAATACCTGGATGAATATGAATGAGTAGTATCACTTATTACATGATTCAGTTTCATTGTACCTAGTAAATTCATCAGGTGCAAGAGGGCCTTTAATGGATAAATCTCAAACCTGTGTTACAGTGCCAGATATACTGTCTAACACTTTATTTCTGGGTCATAGGTCAAGGTACATGTAACATCAGCAAGAGATGGATGTGGTACAGTTTTTAGTATGGTTACTTTATAAGAAAGAGACAAGGTGGAATGGGATGAATCTGTCATGACAGGGGAATTCAGCATCTGTGCTCATGAAGGTTTGATAATTATAAGAGGAAAGATGTTTTTTCTTGTATTATTTACAAATAACCTCACAATAAGTCACACAATAATTCAGGTACTTATTCACAATACTGAATGTAAGATATATCTTTGTTTCATATATTGTAGGTCATGATGGATGAAGGTAGAGAACTTGAGGATTCCTTGAAGAAACAGGGATTTCAGCAAGAATGGATTAAGAAAATCCAAGAGCAAAAGGTATAATAGAATTGAGAAATTTGGTGTCGTCCATAATTTTGTTTCTAGAAGTGAGTGAGTCCATGAATGATCAAGTTGTATGCATACAAATATAAGTGACCGCTCCGGTTGCCTAAGTGGTTATAGCGTCCACCTCGGATGCGGAAGGTCGTGGGTTTGAAATCTGGCCGAGTCATACTAAAGACTTATAAAACTGGTACTAGCAGCTGCCTTGTCTGGCGACCAGCAGTAAGAGGTTAGTGTTAGGATGGTCAGCCTGGTGTCAGGATAATATGTGGAACATGATGCTACATGTCTGCGGCATGATGCCCAAGTGCTAGACATCATTATAAACTGCCACACTGCAGACATCGTCATTATGTCTGACAACTTGTTAAAGCTATGTTAAAATCCAAATCACACACACACACACACACACACACACACACACACACACACACAAATATAAGGATATATGTATATATCAGCTCACTTTGGCCATTGGCTTGATTGATGCTATTTTGATTATTATTTGCATGTCTTCCATTTGCCCTTAAACATGTTCGCGTTACCGTGATAATTTGAGTAAATTTAATGAAACGTTCAGACCCGTGGACACATATTTAATACAGGCTTCATATAAAATTAGTACAAGTACTATATCTGTAAGAGTTTGGAGAAGTCTAAAAGACATCACTATCTGGAAGATTGATTGGACTTCATTCTTTTTTAGTCTTAATTTGCTGAAGTTTTTCTTGTGGCTCTAATAGCTTCAAAGAATATTACACGATTATAGAATCCTTGGAAAGGACTATTGCCCAGGGACATTGCCATTATAAACTTTTATTAATTCCATTATGTCATGAATTGAGTAGTTTTTGAAGTTAAGTTTGTTACCATCATTAGCTTTTAATTATTTGCATTTTACTGTTGTGTAAAGTGATAAATGTATTTGTTTTAATTAGTAACACAAACAATAGAAAACGACGTTAATAGATTTTATGGCTTATTCATGGCAAGAGAAGCAAATTGGTAAGTAAATCATCTATTTTTACCTTTATGCATGAGTTTTATTTCTGCATGTAGCATGAAATTAAACTGTTATGTACATAATTTTATTGGAAACTGCTGTGCCAAATTTCAGCTTAATTAAAGGAATAAAAATAAAAAATAAAAAATTATTGCAAGTAGCCCCCTCTATAAAACTGCATGCCAAGTACTGTCAGCACGTGTCAAGGATACAGGCACTGGAAAGGCTAACACTGCTCTAGGTGATCTCTCTGCAAGTATGCTGTAGGGGGATGAGTAGCTGTTTGACTCAGGGGTTAATGAGTTAATGGTCTCCTATACTACTTGTCAAGTTTTCATAAAATTCTCAATAAATGATTCTTGGACCTAGACCATTAAAATTGCTCAAATGACAAAATTTTCATTTCTCTTATTCTCTCTCTCTCTCTCTCTCTCTCTCTCTCTCTCTCTCTCTCTCTCTCTTGGAAAGAATTATTTTATAATATATAAAGACATTTGTAGTATATGCAAATAACACAACATTAAAGTCTGCAACATTTACATGTGCAGTCATCTCCGTGTAAGTTATTGGTTGTAGACATTCACATAATTGGCAATGATATAGTTATGCAAGAACTACCCATATCATATCTGTAGACAGTTGCACTGTGAAACAATATCCTGTAGAAACAAAAGATGTTTGTCTTATATTTGCCTAATGCATTAGAAAACATATGTCTTGCCAACTGAATCCTGTCAAATTCAGGAAATCAAGAAGAGGTAAAGAGAATACCAGCATGAACGTAAATATTTTAGATACGATGCTGAGAGACCTAATATGTTATCCATCTTTTCATTTTCTGGAACATTCAATGCAATCTCTCAACAAATCTGATACATCTGTGCGTCTATCAAGTGAGAGAAAAAGTGTAACATTCAATGCAATCTCTCCACTCATCTGATACATCTGTGCGTCTATCAAGTGAGAGAAAAAGTGTAACATTCAATGCAATCTCTCCACTCATCTGATACATCTGTGCGTCTATCAAGTGAGAGAAAAAGAGGTTGAACTTAGAGGGAACTTGGCAGGAAGTAACAATAGCTTACTGACTGATCAAATTCTCTTTTCAGCCACTTGTCCAGTGATTTCTGAAAATTCATGTTTCCTCTTTGCATTTTCACTTGTCACAAACTTTCAGACTCTTGCCTGAAAATGAATAGATGTATTTTATCAATAACTGACATGTTAGACACAAAGAATATACAATGTACAAAAGACTTAATGTTTTAGCTTATGTTAAGGTATGTTCAATAAACTATTTCTTGCTCGAATATTGTAACATCCATCAGCAAGAATGGAAATGAAATTACTGGAATTCAGACCTTCTCTAAATTCTTCTCTCAAAGCTCAGTCAATGACAAAAAAAAGGTCTCTTACCCAGGGCCTGTTTTTATAGTTTCAGAAATTTCTTCTCCTGGAGTGCACACACCATTTCCATATCAACAAACTGTTTTCCATCTTGGGCTATGGTGTAGGCTGTGTTAAAGAGAGCTCTCATTCGTTTTGTATTTCATTCTCATTTAGTTTCAAATATCCTTTCTTAGCGGAGTGTTAGCAACTCTAACTTGGGGATTCTTTACACATGCTGGTTAGTGTAATGCGTAAACATTGCTGCACAGGATTTACAAGGTCCAAAACTGTCATGAAACATGCTTGATTAAATCCCGAATTTGTGAGTTCGACTGACAAATACATTGGCTGAATTTCCAACCTGTGCAGGTTTGGGATATTGTTTGTAATAACTGAAGAACATCTTTTCTCCCTGGTCGTTAAATTGAAGCCATGATCAATTATTAACCCAATGTGGCTGAAAATTTCTTTGTCTCATAGTTATGACATATTTGACATTGTGTTGCTGTCACAGTGTCTGGCTTATTTCTCTTTGGATTAATAGGTACATCAGGCTCATTGGCAGTCTTACTTTTTATCCTACAATTCTGACACAAATTTTTCTTCTCATGATCTTCCTTGCAAAAATGATTTAGTAAACTCATTTTATCCAAATAGAAAAAGTCACCTCATTTGACAATTTCTTCTACTAAGGTGATCATAAACATCTTGTCATGTAAATGCAAACACAGACTATGGCTTTAGTGTGCATTTAGTGTACCACATACATTAACAAAATAACATGCATTTAAAGTGTTGGTATAAAGCAATATGATATACCAATACTATTGGTATATCAAATTGTGATCCGCCCATGGCTCAATAATACGCATATATAAACATTCTCGCGAGCGTCTGCAGTTGATTCTAGATCACTGATCAACTTCCACAAATTAGTCACTAGTGACGTATGAAAAATAACGATGAAAAGTATTAATAATCCCCGTTTTCTAAATTAATTTAATAAGGTACACATTTTCATCACAATCCTTTCTGCTTTCTGTTCTCCCCTCCCCTCTCGTGCATAACGGACAAACTGCATAGAAATGTGGAATGAGAGAGAAAAGGAATTTGGGCTGGATTAAAACCTTGAAATAGAAATTACACCAAGTAACCTACAAGAATATGGTCCGTCGTAACGATACGTGTGCACTTTCCTAAGGATTTATCTACAGTGTTTGTCAATGATACAATGTTGCAAACCAGTAAATTCCTCGGTTACGTGGTACACATACTGTGATATATTTAATGTTATGTTTTTTTGTTTTTGACATACCATAACCATAATATTCTAAAAAATCGATTATTATTATTTAAATATGAAAATGTCCAAAGCCTCTCTCTCTCTCTCTCTCTCTCTCTCTCTCTCTCTTTTGACCATAGTAGCAAGATACGGGCTAAAATCTATGAATTGACGAACGTAGAGGATTTTATTTTGTGTCATCGCACAATATCTCTGGACTTATGAATGATGGTAAAAGTTAAGTCAAACCGACCAAAGGATGAGAGACAGAGACAGAGACAGAAAGACAGAGTCAGAGACAGAGTTTTAAAGTCAAACCGACCCGAGAGAGAGAGAGAGAGAGAGAGAGAGAGAGAGAGAGAGAGAGAGAGAGAGAGAGAGAGAGAGAGAGATTATGGTCAATTGTACTGTTGCTAAAGCAGAATAATGGCTTAGATCAACTGTAAATATATTAAAATATTTTAATTACCTCTTGTTGGTTCGTCAGTTGGCTTAGTTTCTATTCCACATTAATTTCCATGCGCCGGTATGTGAAAGGCGTAGCTATCCAAGTGTTGCTAAGTTGCTCTACTTTTATCATTAAAACCATATATATATATATATTAAAAATAACATGGCATTTAAAGTGTTGGTATAAAGCAAATTGATATACCAATACTACTGGTATATCAATTTGTGATCCGCCCATGGCGCAATAATACGCATATATAAACATTCTAGCGACCGTCTGCAGTTGATTCTAGATCAATGACGAATTTCCACATATTAATCATTAGTGACGTATGAAAATAACGATAAAACGTATTAATATTCTTCGTTTTCTAAATGAATTTAATATGGTACACATCTTCATCACAATTCTTTCTGATCTCTGTCCGCCCACCCCCACCCCATGCATAATGGACAAACTAAGCAGAAATGTGGAGTGAGAGAGAAAAGGAATTTGGGCTGGATTAAAACCTTGAAATAGAAATTACACCAAGTAACCTACAAGATTATGTTATTCTCATTAAGCAGAAGGGTGGACTGCAACTGTGTTCCCATGGTTGTTGAATGGTTGGATTATATATTATATAAAAATGGCTGAAATTAGGAAACGTCGCAGGAATAACTTCGACAGTTACTTGGTCTGCCGTTGTTGTACATTTTATAATTATGATTATTTGACTCTGATATTCTTGTTTGAATTTAGATGCCATTTTTGTTTTGGTAAATAGTTTAGAGTTTGTCTTGTGCAGTATTAACTTCCAGAAGAATTAGATGGAATCGATTTCTTTGCTGCTTTGAGATTTATGCCAATTAGAATGGGTTTGTGAGCTTGTAGACAGGCAGCCCTAACGACCCCCATAGGCCTTTTAAAAAGCCGATAGGAATCATTTGCATCGAGTGATTTTGGCATAAGATTCTTCCCTTAAAATTAGATCCAAGTGTGAAATGTGAAATTTTAAGTTATGTATATACTAGTGAAACATTTTTGTCATTTTATCATTTTTATTTTAGTGGTGATGTCATGTTGCCGTGTCAGCAAACATTGTCTGGTGGCGACGATACATTTTGCGCCGTTCGGTATGGACACTGAAATCATAAGTGGCCTTTGGGTTTTTGTAGAAATGCAACATTATGTAGAAGTGTGATCTTTGTACCCGAGTTTTCGCCTTTGAAAGATGGATGAGGATGAGCCTGCGTTTATGAGATGTTATAGACCTGCTTTGTTGAGAAGCTTTTCCTTCGGTATACTTTGAAAATTCTTGAGTGCCAGTATATAATTGATAATATTATGGGATATTTTCATCTTGCGTAGATGGGAGATTCAGCTTGTAAAGATCACATATTGTTGTGAAATCTCTGAAAGACCGTTCATAGTACACGAAAATCCGTTAGATGCAGTGACAGGTTAATCATCGCTATCTTCTGTTTAGGGCAGGTTAATTTTGCTATGGAAGCGTTATTACTGATTAATTATTTGTAATAATCTATTTAGTTTGTTTAGAACGTGCTATCAGGGCAAGGTTTCTTGCTTCGGCCGCAGAATGACCGAATGGTTTGGCCTGTATAGTAGCAAGCGTGAATGGCATTCTTTTGAGAGAGAGAGAGAGAGAGAGAGAGAGAGAGAGAGAGAGAGAACTGAGTAGTATATAATTTCCCTCCCCTACTATTTAATTCACACAGGGTTGGATTTAAATAAACTTGTGGACACAAATTTGAATTTTACACGCAAATCAATTAAGCTACCTTCACTAAGTCCCCTTAAGGTCCTCCTCATACAATTAAAAATTCACCTTTAATATTGTTCATACCATCCCTTACCTTTTTATTTTTAACAAAACGTCCATCACATTCACACAAGGTAGGGTAGAAAAGAACTTGTAGAAAATTAAACTTAAATAACTTACATAAGCAAATTACCTTCAGTATTCCACTCTCCTGCAATCCTTTTCTAAAAGTACAATTACCATTCTCTTACCTTTACAGTTCTAGTAATATAAAAGAGAGAGAGAGAGAGAGAGAGAGAGAGAGAGAGAGAGTTAACATCAGACACTTCCTCAGTTTTACTTTCAATAACCAGCCGTAACAATGCTCTTACTCAACAGACCATACAAAGAAATAAAGGACGGGGAACTATGTTTACTTTTCACGACATTATCGGACAATGGTAAATTAATATTGCATTATGTTGCGTATATGTAATTAAATTATTTGTGCGCTGGTTTTGAATTTCTTTTTTGTTTTTTGTTTTTGTTTCATTACACTTTATTGTAAGGATAATATTTTACTGGATTTGACATTTTCCCCAGTAAATTTAGTTCAGTTCTTTAAGTCTGATTAAAACGTAGTAGATTGCTACATTACATTTTAGCTGACCTAGTTCTTGACCTTGGTTCCGATTTTGTAAATACTAAGTGAAAATGATTGGTTATTACCAAGATCATGTTCAGCCTACGTGTTAGCTCTGTTTTAAACAGTTTTATTTTTAAATTCATTTCCAGCGTGGGAATCTGATTCTTAGATAGGGCTATTCTAACCTACGTGCAAAATGACTTGTAGTGAGTGATCACGTGACCCATCACGCGGGTTTCAAATGGCGTTTTAGTTGGGTTTAATATTCGTATCTCAGTGAATTATAGTCAGTCGTATTCTACACCTTTAGAGCTCAAAGTGGTGTTTTATGTTGATGCCAGTTTGATTTAGACTTCTTCTATTTTTTTAGATTTAATAATTCATATTCTCTGGAAAACATACAAGTGTTCTTCTTTATAAAAATTCTTGGATAAAGACATTTAGTGGAAATTTATTCTGGAGTTCTAAACTGGAACATTATAAATTGTGATTCAACCTGGAACTGTTGCCATCAGTACAACGACCTCATCTCACGTCATCGCCTTCCATACTGGAACTTCATCGAGATTCGAACTTGGATTCAATTAGAACTTTTTAGTGATAGGACTTATATTTTTGAATTCTAGGATTAATTTTTGGATTAGATTCACAAACCGTAAGTCCTATTTCATATTTTTACCTTGTTTTCTAGGGAAATAAATTATTTTGTTAAAGTTACAAAGCTTGTTGACTTCACTCTTTTCTTTTGTTACTTTTGTACGAGCCTACACGTAACAATTGCCTTTATAATGACCTTTTGATGAAAAGGATAAATCCTATGTTATAAATGTTCAGTAGCATATTTTGTATCCCCCAAAAAGTAGCATTATATTTATTGTTGAATGAACGCAGTTAACTTTGGCGAAGATTAGTCGGATTGTACATGAGGTGCAATACTATGAGGCGCCGTAGAGGACAAAAGCTGGTCCAATGAGAAAGATGCAACTGAAATTTCGATGTCATATGTCGAGAAATCCAATATTTCGTGTTGGATCAAACTGCATGTCCTTAAAGTTCCATTTTCTAGATCTAGATTTTATATCTTATATGTTGAATTATACAGTGGTGGTTTAAAGTTCTATGTCCTATGTCCACGTTTTACAGTGTATATTTTGAACTACACAGCGGTGGTTGAAATTTCAATATCATATGTCGAGAATCCCTAATTCACACATTGTATGCAACTGTTTGTGATGAAAGTTCAATTTCATATGGCTTGTATTTAGATTTCATCTGTTGAATTTCACAGCAACGAGAAGCAACCTCGTTGTTTAAAAATAACGCGGTCCGTTCAAGAAAGCGACCTCTAGCAAACAAATTCATAGTAATTCTCGATCTGTGAATGGTAACTTTCAAACTATAAATACGTGAAATGTAGTGGAGGTCCCATAATTGAATACACGAATGATGTATATACTCGATATTATTTTGAATTCTTAAAGTAGACATTGTGTAATGTTACTGTTTACATCAACACATCATTTCACCATATAAAAATAACAATTCTGACAAGCACAATAAAATGTCCAATCACCGCTGATTTACGGTAAAGCATTCAAACATGATGACTTAGTTACGTCTCCTATTAGCGAATCAAACGATAGTGATCATTTAAGATTACATGCTGTCAGAGATTCACCCCACCCACCGAAAAATCCCAGCAAACAATAAAAAATAATAATAATAATAAAAAAAAACTTTTTTGTTTCAACTATTGACGATTATAAAAGTGATAAGTAAATAAAAAGCGCAATCAGTCTGTATCATTATAATTTAGAAAGTTAAACAGTTTGATGCAGTTTTTCACAGTTAACGGTGGCGCAGTTCCGCTGTCTCCCACTTGCAATATTTACTACAAATTTATTATAGGATTAAATGATCATGGTTGGGTATTTATCGATGTGTAAATTTTACCTAATCACTCACAAAGTAAATAAAGTCCGAAGGACTTTATGTAAACTTTGTGAATGATTAGGTAAAATTTACACATCGATAAGAACTCTATTTACTTTGTGAGTGATTAGGCAAATTTTACACATCGATAAATACCCAACCATGATCATTTAATCCTTATAATTCCAATTTACTTCCTTTCTAACATCAGATCAGCAGATTTAATCAACAAAACGTTTACTTTTATGTACATCGAAGTTTTCTTTCATTTGCTTCTTAACTGCGATAGAATACATAGCCCTATCTTCGCTAGCCAAGATTGATCGAATTTTTATACAGTGATATGGGGTAAAATATCATAGTGGGTCATGCCAGTGATATATTCTTATAATCATTATTTTAATATATAAAAAATGGTTGTTGCGGTTAAACCAGGAATATTCCTTTTTTTTTCTTCGAAAATTACGCTTGCGGATGGCACGTGTTTATAGCAACTTCGTTGCTACTTTCTACTCATTTCGGTCTTTCAAAAACAAATTTGTGTCCATTGTGTGCAATCAGTGCGATCTCTTGGTCGAATATGATCCTCACCTTTAATAACCGCTGCTGTAACATGTTGCCGAGGTGAAATGCAATTATTTCCGAAGATTGGCTTCTAAAGCCTGCAATATGCCTTCTTCGGCAAAAGGGGTGAGTGTTGGAGTGCAGGAAGGTCTATGCAGTTACATTGTTTTAACTTCTGATGGTCGATTTTAATCTGTGACTTGTCATTTTTGATCGGAAATCACATGAGTGGGTGGGTGGGAGCTTGTTGTTGTTATTATTAGGGTGTAAGGCGTTGATGTAGATAAAACTTCACATCAAATGATCTTGAAACAGGGAACCAAAAGTAGTCCGCAGAATTTATCGATGTGTAAAAATTCTAGATCAGTATCACGTGACCGTTTACATCGAATCAAAACGTAGGAAACGCATTCAATTCATAAAAATTGGAATTATAGATATATCAAGTCCATTTCCATTTTTTGAGATATCCTATATTTGTTACTGGATATTTTAAGTAATTACTGTATCACTCACAATTGTGTTCTGATAGAATATTGTAATAAATTTTGGAGATGCGCATTTGGTTATAGCGCCCCGTTTAAGAAATTCTTAGATTTGTGTGATTTTACTTGTTTGATTATTGGAATTCGGTGCAATGGAAATATTCCTTAGCCCGAAATAATTAGCCAATTATTAGGAGCAAACGTCACGGAGAGAAAGTGTTAGTGAGTTTCCATGATGCCATGGTCAATGAGTAGCGAATTCGACCCAAACCGCATGACTGTCCCTGTCATAATGTAGTCCTTATTAAAATCTAGCGGTGTAAATTGGTGTTGTGACTGCAGTGGCAGTATTTACAGTAGGAAACCGGTAAATTACACAATGGATTAAACAAGAATGGACTCTGCAGATACCGT
Organism: Megalonaias nervosa; assembly: GCA_016617855.1. Lineage (NCBI taxonomy): Eukaryota > Metazoa > Mollusca > Bivalvia > Unionida > Unionidae > Megalonaias > Megalonaias nervosa. Next base: position 22,843 of record JAECUM010007349.1, on the reverse strand, counting down.
TTATGTCGCCATGGTGGCAAATGTGATGCAGTTGTATTGGCGTAATGTGCCTTGGAACCATGGATTGACTGGCCTAAGGTGGCGTAGTTAAAACAGTTCCCTGTGGTAGGGGATATTTGTAGAGTTTCTACGGCGTGAACTGCTGACGGTACGGAAAGTTGATGAAGGGAAACTATGCAAACGTGCGGTTGATAGATATTTGGCAAGTTGGGAAATCTGTGGTCTTGCATTGATTAGAGTAAAATTTATGTATAGAATGGACACGTTGGGCTTTCTAACTTACAACTGAAATTGTATAGAAGTCTTTGGAAATTTGGGGTAAACTTATGACTTCTAGCGGGAATCGCGCCAGGGTTTGACACCGCTCGGTCAAGCAAAGACCCCTGGCTTGTAACAATATCTTAGAATATCATTATGATTAATTTGTTTATTTAACAAATATTCAACATCATAGAAAACATCTACCTTCCTTTTTAATGACAACGTGTTTGTCCTTAACTCGTTCCGACAAAAACTATGTATACGGACTGATACCTATCTATGAAGAACTGCAAATATTAGATCCTGCCTAACTTTGCAGTTACATATACGACATCCAATCAGTGGCGTAGCGAGGGTACTTAGCACCCGGGGACAAAACATAAACTTGGCGCCCCCTTACTTAGCGCCCGGGGACAAAACATAAATTTGGCGCCCCCTTCGAGTGCATCTGAGATAACGAATAGTTGTATTTTCCTCATTTTGGCGCCCCTGGCACATGGCGCCCGGGTACAACTGTCCCCCCTCCCCGCCCTCCCCAAGCTACGCCACTGCATCCAATACACGTTGAAGGATATTATCCATTAAACCAATATTTGTATATACCCAATAAATGTAAAACAGTTTTTTAAGTATGTTCATTAGCCTTATAAAAGTTTCTGAATGCCAAATTTACGAATTTATCGTATCATAAGATTCATTAAATTCAATGTCATTAAAACATTCACAAGAACCGGGATGTAAGAGCTATGATGAATATGATAGCCAGTGACGATAGTGTTGCTGCGGTTGTTCCTAGTGATGACGATGAAAGTGACAGAAATGGTCCCGTATTGAAACATTTATGATATTAACTTTTTGTAGTATATTTGTATGCAATAATAATTTGGGCTAGATTCTAACAGTTTCTGATCCACAGTTTGCACTCTCCGAAAGATTACAAGAATCCCCAGGTAAATGTTGACAATACACTTTGCAAAACAGTTAGACTGGATTAATCGAATAGCAATCAATAGCTTGCGATTATCTCCTAAGTTTCAAATAAGGGTTTCTATTCAGCCGGAAGACATTGGTAATTTACTGATTAAGACTAGAAAAAGAAACCCCAAACAACCAATCAACCAATCAACCAAAGAAATTAACAAGCGAACAATAATTTCATCCTTTTCTTCAGGAACCAATGCGTAACTAAAGCTTGAATAAGCGTTCATCTCTATCGTGTTCATTAACTTGTACGTTATCTGATCCCTTCACAAGACATACGGTCATTTGTATCTAGTAAACTAGAGCTATTGTTTCCTGTATGAAAAGGTAAAGCCATGATGAACAATGTTCCATACATCACTAAATTTCTGAGTCAATGTGAATTGTCATGTATAGAGCACGGAATATTTCAAAATAATATTCTGTCATCAGCTTTATTCTATGTATTGGAAGACAATACACTTTATATTTAATTAAGCCGATTATAGACTATTGCATGCCTCATATTCATGATGAGAGGAAATATATGAAGATTGGAAAGTTCAGTGCTTCATTTAATATGTTCTTGTGCAACTCCTATGGGATAATCCCAAACGTTAGATGATTTCATGTATAAACATGTCACTATTAGGAAAGAAACAATTAAAACTTTTCGAAAAGGGTTAATGGTGTGCGAGTGATCTGTAATTGATCAAAAATAACAATCGGACGACCTATTTGCGTGTGCGCGTCGGTAAACTTAGACCGCAGCAGTCAATGCAAGAATTTAGACCTGAAAGAAATGCGTATGAAAATTGTATTAAATTTAAGCAAATGACACATTTATCAATAACGTTGAGAGACTGCAACATTTAGAATAGAGCCTTTGAACTTAATTGAGGTTTATGATCACAAGTATTGATTGTGGACATTTCTGTCAAAATATTTTGAGTTCGCAAACTGTTTCAGATAACAATCGAATAGACTGCAATTGGGAGTAATGAATATGCTACGGGGTCAACATAATTGAGAAATGAGTATGGTTTATTTTATGCAAAATGGTAGCTTAAATACGCAACAACAGCACAAGTGCTGTTCGTATGATGTTTTCCTGTAATGTTTGTTCTTGGCTATCCAGCTCCCGATTATCATTAAAGGCATTCTGTGTTAGAGCAATGCTATGTTTTGGAAACAGGTTAGAGTGAAGCAAATGTATTTTCCATGCTCAAACTTGCTTAATGGCACATTCAAACCATTTTTAGAGGTAAAACTCTGCTGAATGAACGGAAATTACGATTGCAATACGGTCGTGAGGCAGAACCTTTTGGATTAAAAACAATGCAACAATTTCAAAACCAATAATCGCTTTTCTCTCAGGAGAATTCCAGATCGGCTAATTCATCAATCTTCCAATAACGCTTTGGCAGAGAAAAAACCCAGAAGAGAGAAAAGATTATAATAGACTTTTTGTTTGTAAATTGAAGTCAGACTCTAAATGATCGACGCATCTTTTTCTAAATCGATTAATATGCGAAAGCAAAAGAACGTGAAACTCATGGCATGACAAAACTGCGGAAGGTTATCCATTAAAGAGTTTGTATTACGTTCGCGTAAGATTGCAATCAAGTCTATTTATCTTGGTCAAGAGAAATCTTATCACATAACTTGCTATGAAGTTTTGTTCAAAATAAGAGTTTCGTGATTTTTCCGGCAAAATTATACGGTCGTAAAATTTGAACTCTTTTTTTTTTCTTCAAAATAGGGAACGAATAAGTCAGTAGCAGTAAAACATTAACTTTTTTCATTCATTATCAGCTTTGTCTTTGATCATTACAGGGTATTCTATTTGTATAGCACTGCGTTAAATCCTTGTTTACGTTTTCGTTAGTATTGCAAATTTAAATTCTAAAAAGAAACTACGGAACTGTGTATTTTGCATAACACGAGTGTTGAGCCTATGCACTTAATCCATTCTTAGCCTTACCAATGGGGCGAGGTTTTCTCTTTTGGCGCCTTGGAAAATTTATATACAAGAAAGGTATTTCCTCGGCTATGAACACCCTTACAAATGACAGTGTTGCCAGACGGTTCTTAAAGCAATATGTGTCAAATATTTCCACATGATCTGCCTTGTGCGCAGTATTATGGAGTGTTCGTGTCTGATATTCTAGCAGGTTACGATGATTGAATTCGTTAGTGGCAGAAAAAATATAAAAATAAAAAGCACAATGTAAGAAAAATAACACAATTTAATTTTTAGTACCATTCGAGAAACATATCTATTCTCCCCGTCCCCCGAAAAAGCCACTGCCACCATTCTAGGTTGACGCTTTGCAGATTTGGCATTTGTTAGTGCTCTATCAGTTGTGAAATGAAAAGGTTAACTTATGTCTCACCGTCCTTCTCTTCTTCGTATATGTTATCAGCTTGCGAGTCCAAAGAGCAACCAATTGTAATATGTTTTGTGTTTGTATCGTCTGTGTATGTTTTCCATCCCTTCACTCGCTTTTTGCTTCGCAGCCTGGGTGGTAGAGGGTGGTAGTTTTAATTGGGATGCTTTTGAAGTTATCGAGGAAGTAGAGAGATTTAGTTTGATTTATAAGGAGGTTAGCTTCTCTTGTATCTTTTTCTTTTACAGCCTTTTGGTTATAATATATCAGTGAGTGCGTGTGGTGTCACTTTATCCCTGCGCTTTTCTTTCCTTTCATTTTATTGCAACAATTGTGGGAATTTTAAACATGGCAGGGGTTTGATGTTTGGTTTGTAAAGGATGGAATCAAAGTTATAACGAAATATGGGATGTAGGGGTTTTGAGTTTTGTTTACAATGAGGTTAAAATCTATTTCATTCAGCTTATTTTACACCCTGCCTTTCTGTGATAGTATATAACTGAGTTTGCACGTATAGTCTGCGTGTGCGTTCATGAATTCCTAATTTGTTTGCGGGGTTAGTAAGTATAGTTGTTGTTCACTCAGAATTGACGATTTTTAATTTTTTTTTATATTTGTATACATATGTTTCTGAATTTGTACAAAATTCGCTATTAAACTTGAAAATTTGATTTTTCTTGCAAGTTTATAAACCATCTTGTTGGAAGTTTTAAATTTATCTGGACATTTCATCAGCCCTCGTTAATTCTTGTATCATTTGTTTAATTTAATTTGTTTGTAAAAACAAGTGCAAATTTGTAAATTGTTCACTTTTATGTTTACCTTTTTATAATTTGTAAATGTTTTTATAATTTATTATTATTATTATTATTATTATTATTATTATTATTATTATTATCATACCAATCTTCCGTGTGATTCCTGCACATTTGCAAAGATAATTAGACTTTTATCATATGCTCCGAAAAAGACCTCAGAAACCGATCAGTCTTGTCTTTTTGTCGTGTATTTCCTAGGCTGGTTAGGTCTGAAAACTGAAAAGCGAACGGCAACAGTACAATTGTATTCGAAATTTCGTCTTGCCTCTGATATACTCTTCCCTACCTGTTTATAAAAAAAAAAAATGTTTTCCTTTTTCATCATTACAAATCCATATTATTTCCTCTCATTGGATTGTTCAATCTACTGCTGCTAAAACGGAAGAAAAAGAGCGAATGGTGAGAAAAAAAACCATACAGAAAAAAAGAAAACAAAATAAGGTGATTGTACATTTTGAAGTCTATGCTATGAAGCAAAGTTGTTGTTTACTTTTTAATATATAGGTATATTTTCGTACAGTTTACGGTGTACGCATAAAATGTACGTTGAATCCTAGGGGTGGGGGAGGAAACGGTTTTACACTATTGAAGGATAGTTCAAAAAGGAATTATTTAACATGTGAAGGACACTTAGAAGATGCCATTATAAAACCGCTCATTTTAAACAGTTACATTACCCTTTTTGACGACAAATTTTGACGCAGAGATATCCACAAAGTAACGAAGCTTTAATAGAAAAGAAAATATTGACAATGAAATCTAAAGTCAATGCATTTTATTTTTCGACATTTAAAAGTGGAATGAAATACCAAGAATATACACGAGTTTAAGACCATACATTAATAGCTTTATATGTTACCATTATTCTCACATTAAAGAGTGTACAACGACTTTATATACATTATTTTGTATTTATATGATCTACGGCACTTTAATGAAAACATTTAGATGAAATATTAGCTTTGCATATTACAATATAAACTTCGAATTAAATAGATAACAAATGAAACTGGAAAAATAACACATTCTATATTAATTACTCTAATTAACATTTGATTTATACACATAAATATTACTTCAATTCTAAATATGCTGCATTCAAAATAAATTCGAATTGTTTACTTATTTATTCATTTTCTTTTACTTTTCGTTCTAGGACCCAGGTCAATAAATGAATGCAACATTGCTTATGCCTCGGCCACATTAATAACGCAACAGGATGTGCTTTTTATATTTTGAATCCAGTCACAAGAAAACATATATATACTTATATATATATATAACCAACCATATATATATATATATATATATATATATACCTTATATACTGCCTATACTACTATACTATATATATATATATATATAATCAACCAATAAACATCGTTTAAGAAGCGACATTAAAGTGTTATTTCAAGATTCTAATTAATAAAAAAGAATCATAAAGATAAATTATCAGCGTGAACACTGCTAACATTGTAGGCAAAATGAAAAACAAAAAATTATAGCCTTATAGGCTTAAAATGAAAGTTTTCGGAAAGCTTACACGATGGAATGTAACAACATTACAACTCAGAAAAGAATTTTGCATAATAGTTCCTTTCGAGCTTGAATTTTATGTGCCTTATTTACATTTCTGCATTAATAGGATTTCAAGGCATTTATAAAGTATGCTGCCTCTACTCAGATGCAACAATGAGGTGTCATTTCCAAATATATGAATTTGCACTTTTTTAAAATTTGTTGTACAACAGTTCTGTTCCGTTGATTTTTTTATACCTGTGAAAGAACTTTTAGGGCGAAATGGCGTCAATATCTGCAGAATTATATATAAATCTCGAGAGTTTTACGTTGTAACAATATCCCTTCATCACAGCAAGTCTCAGAAAAATGAGAAAAAAGAAAATAAAACGCAGCTGCAATTGTAAACTTAAGAAACCTAAACAATAATTCTAACCCTCTTGTCACATAACTGATTAACGTAACAGACCCAATATTCCGTTATTAAGGAATGTAATTATATTTTGTAATATATCGTCCACATCACGCAAAGATGTAAAGATATTTCAATTTAAGATCATCCTCGAGTTTAGATGATCTAATTGACATTTATAGTGTTTGAGAAACCCATATTATTTTATTTCTGTAATTTTGAATCAATGTGAGCATTAATTGAATATGTGTGTTTAGACAGTTTCGTGAGGTAGAAAGTTTCTAACGTGCGTCGTCTCCTCCCAACTTTAAAGTTCTGCAGCCACAAAGTCTGGTTGAACAGCCCTTAAAAGTAATTTTATCCATTTAAACGAGGGATTTGAACCTGTTATTAAGCGAGACCTTTAAACCCCATTATTCTCACGTCAGGCAGGTCCTAATTTCTTTATAGCGACGCAATACAGTATATGTAGTATTCCTTTTAATCCGCTTTTGAACCTCGGCGGGTTTGGGCAAATGGCTCCATGTCTATAATCTGGTTGTATGGACAAGTGAACAACTGCATCTCAGAACTAAAATCTGGTTGTGTCGACAAGCGGACAAGTGCAATATCAGGCTATAATCTGGTTGTACGGACAAGAGGACAAGTGAGATCTCCTGCCGATTCAGAAAGGAGCATAATCCTGAATCTAATACAAAGTCATTATCCTAATTCAATATGCGTTTAGAAAGATGTGTAAAGCGTGTCGTTATGAAAATAGTCACGTGACTGAATGTGCAAAGTTCGTAGTATTAAGTATGCTAATACAAACATATGTAAAGAAAGCAAGATACCACAAATGTCATTCCAACACATAAATACTGCCTACTTCCAATACATAAATGCTGTCTACTTCATTATATAAATACCGCCTACGCCAATGCATAAACATTGTCTACTTCAGAACATAAATATTGTCTACTTCAACACTACCCCAAAACACAAATACTGTCTACTCCAATATATAAATACTGTCAACGCCAGTACACAAATACTGTCTACTCAAAACATAATGTCTGTTCCAATACTTAAATACTGTCTACGCCAATATACAAATACTGCATACTCCAATACATAAACACTGTCTAATCCAATACATTAATACTGTCTACTCCAGTACATTAATACTGTCTATTCCAGTAAATAAACACAGTCCACTCCAAGATACAAATACCTTGATATTCCAACTATTGTTGACATTATCGACAATGAAACAAAACTGTTTTGGTAGCAGCTACTAACTCGGACATTGAACCTAAATGCCTCATTTAAGGCTCATGGAAAAAAATTATTTTAAAGCAAATACATTAAACTGCGGTCAAAAGATGATCCTGAACATGAAACAAATACATTAAACTGCTGTCAAAATTATTATCATTTATGTGAATTAAATACACTAAACTGCTATATAAAGCATGGTCATCTATGTGAAACAAAATACATTACATTTTTTCGAATGTATGAACGAAAAGTTAAAGAAAATTAATAAGTCAACATTGCGAATATATTTTGTAGGCAGCATATTTAGAATTGAAGTAATAGTTATGTCTGAATAATTTTTGATCAAAAGGTAATTAGAATAATTAATATTGTATGTGTTATTGTTTTTGTTTCATATGTTATCTATGTAATCCGAAGTTTATATTTTAAATATGCAAAGCGATTTTTTAAAATCTAAATGTTTACATTAAACTGCCATAGATGAAGTAAATACAAAATTACCTTCATTAATTTTACATGTATTACCTGGGAAACAGTTTGTCAAGAAATATACTGAATCATGGCTTGACTCAATTTACGTTGATTCATGCTATTCCCCCCAAAACGATAACTTTGAGAAATCATCAACTGTTCATGATTTTATCAGCGGTACTTACGTAGGGGTACTCGTATTGAAACTGGCTTCTGGCTTTAATTTCTATATATATATATATATATATATATATATATATATATATATATATATATATATATATATATATATATATATATATATATATATATATATTCTCATTTTTTTGTATGAGAAATAAAGAAATACAAATTGGAGAAATAATTCCATGCAATTAAGATAGAATATATTTTTTAATATTGCATTAAAGATTGTTCATTCATATCATTTTGTGATTAATTACTTCTTCATTAGAACATCAATGTCAGAAATACGGAACAATCAGAAGAATGTGCATTAATAAATAACCGTTTTAGTTTGTGGGGATGCCAAACCTTGCTGTTCACTTTTGCTTCCTGAACAAAGCCAGTTTTTCATCATAGTTGGGGCATAATTGAAGAGCATTTTTCCGTTTATTTATTTCATGGCTGACACTTTGCAATTGGCCCTGTAGTCGACTCTATCGCCTGTTACGACCACGATAGTGTAATCTTACACTGATTTTGAATCACTACTTGGGATTTCAGAGATGATACGAGTGTGACCATAAACAACACAATGAACTTTTGTTATTGAAAAGAAGGGTAGCAATTATGGGTAAACGGCCAAACGTTTTACAATTCCTATCTGCCTCCGAACTGCCGTTGGGTTTATTTCTATTCAACGCAGTAATAAATTGTATTGTTGGTCAGACACCATAAAACCAAATCAACAATAGAAATGCCATTTATTTCGAAAATAAGACTACGAAATCCCGTTCACTTTTGTTACACACATGTAAATACAGGGAACGTTTCGGTCTCTACATTCTAGCTGTTATTAAGTCTGAGTCCACAGCATCTACTGATGGATTTTAAAAGCCATTGGAAGGTGCTAAATAACCTGCAATATCTTACAGTCTGATAAAAAAGAAAACAAAATGAAATCTAGTGCCATCACAAATTTAACTTCGATGCTCATTAAGAAACAGCGAAAATCGATTTATGAAGTTGCTAGAAACAGACGCTTTCTCACCTGTGAGAATCGCCTATGTGCAATACTGTCATTAGTAGAAATGAATCTGTAATTATATGACTAAAGCAAAATACCGGTGTCGTAAGGATAGACCAAGCCTGATCTAGGCTAGTGGTAAGAGACAAAAGACCCGTTATCAATTTAAGCAAACACTATTTAAAAGATGAAAAGGAAATTAAAAATACAAAGATGATTTATACTGTCATCAACAATTTTTGACATCTAGCTATACAATCATTTAGTGAGAACGCACCTATGTTCGATCTAATACGCTCATGAAACTAGTCAAAACATTTTTATTAAATGTCTACACATAGAGACGACTTCGCTTCTCAGACGATTGGTTAATATTTTAGCAGAGTATTCAGGAGGTTTCCCACTTCATACGTTCTTACAACAGAATCACTACACGTTGCCATACAGCAATGAACTTTCAATGTCCTAGTCTTGGATAAGTTGTTTTACTAATGATTCCATATATTAGGATTGAAGTTGCATAACACAATTATAACATTACCATGTTCACATAACAAGTAAGAGAGTATCTTGAACACTTAACATGTACAAAATGCATGAGATTACCATGTTCACCTAACAGGTATGGGATTATCCTGTTTGCATAGCATGTATGAGATTAACATTAACAGAAACAGATGTGAGATTATCTTTTACGCATGACAGGCGTGAAACGATGCCCTATTGAACCTTGTAAGGACGTAAGATAGAGAACAAAGTCAAACAAGAAGGACGAGAGATAGGGAACAAAGTCAAGCAAGAAAGACGCAATATAAGGAACAATGTCAAACAACAAGGATGTGAGACAGGGAAGATAGTCAAACAGAAAGGACGTAAGATAGGCAATAAAGTCAGACAAGAACTCCTGTCAGTTTGACGAAGCATCTTGCCCTACAGAGACAGAGCCTAGAACATTTCTTTGAAACGTTGACTCATTGGTCCACACGACGCTGAACTTGGCAGAACACAACTTCAGCACACAGTATATATTACTGGTTGGACAACCATCGTTTCTCAGTCGTGCACCCTGGGTCAGATGAAATGCCATCGAACTATGCAATAAATATAATCTAGTCACGCATTACAAACACGAATATACAATGTTACCTGTTTAATCATTAAACAAAATCCATTGGACGTTCAATTGTATAATATTAATTAACAATCAAGATTACACAATGTGAATAATTATATAGGACTACAGTAAGCCGTGATCTCATTATTTACTATATACAACAGAGACAGTTCACACAAGCCGTTTCAATCTGGATAAAAAACACCATAACATAAAAAACGTACACAGTTAAATCTGGCAGCATTGTGTGATACGAAATTTAACTGATATAATGGAAATGTAGGACAACGTAAACAGTTAAATCTGGCAGCATTGTGTGATGTGAGATTTGACTGATATACTAGAAATCTAGGAAAACGTACACAGTTAAATCTGGTAGCATTGTGTGATATGAAATTTTACTGATATTATGGAGATCTGGGACAAATCCGAAATCACGGAACGAAACTAAATACTCTTTGAAACACGAATCATAGAAGAAAGATGAACCAACATGATTATCAAAACTTCAACTGCTAAAATATACAAAGTGTTGTGAATAAGACAACATACTGACAAGGCTTTACGCTATGTATCCATACCGAAAATTTAATTATTATGTTATTCATACAATGCGCTACTGATGGTTGAAGAGCATGCACTAAAATTAGTTCATCACTTGTGAGCAAGTTGAACAAAATCAACAAGTTTAGTCAAATTTAACAAATAATCTATTTTCTTAGAGAAAAGCGAAATTTAAAAAGAATTTAGAGTATTGTGAATTAAATACTAAATAGTCATAACAGTGCTATCACAAGAACAAGAGTATGAAATCCAGCGGTCTTCAGAATGAATTCCAATCTTGAATGTGCTGATGTACCAACAGCCCTCGAATAATGTTGATGTGCTGATATTCTTGACTTATCACAATGATATAATCCAAAAGGTCTCTAAATTAATTCATCCCAAAATAGTGATTTAGTCCGAAAATATTAATGACCACGTTGTAATTCCGATGAATAATTTAAATAAATATATCCTTTCAAATTAAAACTCAACACAGCTAAAATACTGATTCTGCTTCAGAAGTTAATTTAGGAATAAGTAATTCTGGTGTAAACAACCATATCATAAAAGCCTGTGACACAATACGTGGGCTAGAATGAGGGACAAAAGTTCATTTAACGAAAATCTTAAGTTGTAAACAAGGTCAGGTCTTTCATTTATATTTTAGTAAAGAATATGACAAAATATCAGGTAGGTCAGGAATTCCCGAGGGAAAACAAATGTTTTAAACTCAAATACAAGTAAACGTGTTCACTTGCAAGTAATAATAATCGTAAAATATAATCTATAATCTTTGCCATACATTAGCTATGTAATACGTTGTTTACAAATTGAATCGTTACGATCTACAAATATGTAATAATAAAAAGGCAATATATATATATATATATATATATATATATATATATATATATATATATATATATATATATATATATATATATATATATATATATATATATATATATATATATATATATATATATATTAAGATAAAATATACTATATGCACACAATGCCTTGACAATCTGTATGAGACAAGGTATTGATTTCTTTTCCCACGTGGTCGAATTTGAAGACTTGCGTAATTGAATTTGGAAACCTAAGAAACAAGTAACATTAAATTGTCATTATATATATATATATATATATAATAATAATAATAATAATAATAATAATAAAACATTTCACGCTAATTGGTTGGGTGTATAAGTGGACTTAAAGCATCCAGATGTAATTACGAAAAAGTCAACATTCTTCAGAGAATCGCAAATTCTTACGAATTAAACAGCCCATCAGACAAGTAAGTATTTTGTCAGAGGACGACTTAAACTGGGGCGAGTTCTGAAAATTGGATGCCTGACATAGTGATTAGCCAGAATCGAAACAGCTTAATTGGTTACTGAAAGAGTATTTCGAAATATCCAGAATGATTAATTCAAAGCCTTATATCTAATGCGCATTGGCAATGCAGATAATAGTATTACTGCACAGAAGTAAGCTTTCTGAATAGTATTACTAGGCTTATAAGACGTTTATGAGAGGATTTATTTATTTCATACAATCATTCGTTGGAATTGCAGTGCTGTAAATTCATTAAAGGCAATTTGGATATATAACTGTTAGAATGAATCGATAGAACATTTAAGATTTTAGTAAGTGCTGTAAGTTGTATTTAAAATTCTTTCACTTTGTATTTTAGGGAAATAAACTAATATTTTAAATTACACTAAACTTGATTGTGCTCTTTCTTCTTGCATAGTGAAAGACCCTGGAGTCGTAACAAGCTCAGTTACTTTAATTACATACAGTACCGTGCAATGGTTAGTTATGAATTACGAAAACGTAAATATTTTATATTACTTGTTTCGTGAAACAAAACCCGCATTGGAAAAGTTACATCACTACACGTCCAAATGTTTGTTTAGAAACAAATCTCTTATTTCTCATTCTGATCATTTAACATACATTCTCTCCCATTAAACACTCACATTTTCAGTACAAGCTTTGCATAATGACTAATAATAGTAATGTATAAAGAAAAAGAAATGCACAGTGCATTCAGTAATCAAGGTATGATTAAAATCTGCATTGGAGATATGGGTATATTCAACTGGCGTAATTCCGTGGGCTACACAGAGTTCTTATTTTCCAATAAAAGTGCAGTAATCTTGTTATCATATGTTCATTTTACTTAACTCCCTGATGCTTAATAAAAAAGACATTACAAGACAAAATGTAATTGAATTTAAGCTTTATTCCAAAATAAATACACAACAGTGGATTCATCAATACACAAGAACAATATTCATGCGCACATGGCTCTGCCCAGCGACCTTTTAACTTAGTCGCGCGCTCTACATCAGTTTCAAACAGAATTGTCGTTTTGGTCTACTTAAAAATGAAATTTAGTCATGCTGTGAATGCTTGCGCATGGATTTTGCTTCTTAGTTGATGCAACTCAGTTCTATTTTTACTCGAATTCCAGTAAGCTTCTGTGTCTATCAGGTTTGCAGGACATGTCGGTCAGATTTGAAAAACTAACTTAAGACATTACATTTTGAGGAAATGAAAGATGCATAAACGTAAGTATAATTATTACCATTCTTTTTACCAGCTAAAGGAAATATGTTTATGCCGTCACTTGCGTCTCGCAGTTCAAGGGACCTCAGCTATGACCTGTATCATACAGTGTGTCTTCTATCGCTAGCCTAATATTATATCAAAAACTTACACGGGGAAAATTGAAAAGTAGTTGTTTTGTGAAACTCCATTTACCCAGCGAAATAATAATTTTTCGTCGTAGTGGATTATTGTCTCTGAGGCTCATATTTTTCTAAGAAAACTTCAGTTGCATTTTTTTCTCGAATCTGATATTTTGACAGACTTGTAAGATGGTACGTCTCTGATAGATACGCGATTGGCCTCAATATGCTTTTCTATGCTATATTTTAGTAGACCATAGAGAGAACTCGTCTTAGTCTTAACCATTCTATTTGCGAAAAGATATGAATATTCTCCTAAAAAACTGTTTCAATGATCAGAACGGTATTTTCAATTACCGCGTCTCTCACGTTTGTTGTTGACATTGCGACTATCAAGTTCATTCATTTGCTTCTTTGAAAGTTTTGTTTCTGACTCAGTGAACTCGTCCTCATCGTTAACTTTATCATGTATAATTTCAAATGGACGTAACAGCTGCTTTAGTTCATTCACAAATGTAATCAACCAAAACCTAAAGCGTCTACTACACCAGTGTAAATGGTTTATTTACAAAGTAGTTCCTAATATATTATTCTATCTTTAGGAACGCGTGTCGTGCATGTGCGTGCAACATGAAGGTGTTTCAGTATCGTAAAATATTGCACAATTCTGACAATGTAAAGTTAACGAAGACAAAAATGAGCATATAATAATAATAATATGTGCAGAATCATTTTGGAAGAGGGGTTAGTTCATTCCTTATACATTTACATTACTTTTAGTATGCTTTCCTGTTTTATCTTTGATTTCCATTTTTGTTATTGACCAAAGTGTCATGCAAACCTTTTCCGTTAGGCTTTCTCCAGTATATTTTATCCATGCGCGACACATTTAACTTTAATTAAAATCGGTAATTTAATAAAACTAGGGTATGTTCTATTTTGTATTAACGTGTCCGTTTGTAGATGTCTTGGATTTTTTTCTATTGGATTATTTCTTACATTACTGGGAGTCTATTTTGGGAAGATATTTCTCAAACCGAATAATTTGCCAAATTATGGTAGTAGTCGTCATAATGCAACAAGAAAAAACATACAAGCGTGCAATTAGATTTTCGTGATGTGTAGTCCTTGGGTGATTATAAGAAATATTTGTAGCATGAACGAGTTTAAGAACCTTTAGTTAACACAGACTGTGGTCTTCAGGTCATTGGAAATAGAGCGAACAACGTACTTCAATCCATACTTACGCAGGGGGTCGATTTGTTCGGTATAAGACGTACCATTGTCTGTGACAAGAATTATTTTCTGATGGCAGCGGTGGCTGTTTTAGATATCTTTGTGGTATTTAAGTTTTACATATTTTTTAAAAAAGCAAAACACTTCAGATAGGTTATTCTACATAGCAACTGGAGGGATAACGCGTACTCTAATTTAAAAAAATTCCTTGGAAGTTTGCATCGCTCCCCGGAAGATCTATTTCTTTGTTTTAATTTCTTTTTAATGTGTGAGCAGGTATAGTTTTTTATGAGCCGACGCTGTTAATGGTAGAATATAATTTGGAGGTGTTTTAATAGGTGATAATTATGCATCCTAAAAGTGGATCAACGAGAAGCGTTTGTTTTGTGTTCATCAGAAGCTGAATTGCATTTTAGTTAGAAAACAAACTTGATTGAAATCTTATAACCGCTCACGAGGCGATGAAACGTCGGTGATGGAATTGTAATGATTAAAATCATTACCAATTTGAGTGTACTAAGCTTTTAAACAATGATAGTGGTCGGTGATTAAAACGACGACCAGCAGTGACTGAGAGGTTCTAAGAAAACAACGTACATAGAAAATCCCAAGATTTTCGTAAGATGCTGACATCGTGCGAAGACAGCAACATTACAAAAACACTGCTTTAAACATATTTGGATAAAATTGCTTTCAGATGCTACACGTGTTTTGATGAGAAACATTTCCTTAATAATGTATATAAAGTACCTGTTTGCGTCTCAGTCATATCTGTTAATGCTGATAGCAAATGCTGAGCATGTGAAAGGCTACCATTAAATGTCATTTACAACAATCGTACAATAAGCAAAGGATCCAGCCTCAAGTCAATGATCTCAACGTGCCTGTATATGAAACAACGTATAGCCAATAGCAAATACAAGAAAGGTAAGACAAGAAAAACTCTAGGAAATTTTTTTTTTATAAAAAAAAAATCTATCTCTAAGCTCAGACTATGATCTATTAGATTACATTTCGCCTAAAGTTATAGTGGTAATCCAGAATCTAACTAATTGTGGCAAAACAGTAAATCTTTCTTATTAACCGAAAACAAAATGTCAAATTGTAGCATTAATTTGATACAAGGTGGTGTCCTAATGACTGAACAAACTAAACACTTTGTGAAATCTTTAATTAATTACACATCAACATTGTAACTACAAACGAGTCCAGAGGAAAGTATACTAGACATCAAAGTATACTGGTTATTCAATACAATCAGCCACGTAAAAAATACAGTTCTCTCAGACTGAAACCTACAGTGCAGTAAAATGTTTTTAAAATTATGACGATCTTATATACTAAGGAATTTCGGTTTATGTTTATCCGTTTTTTGGACAGAAATTATCACCCTTTTGAATGCTTGAATTGAACAGCAATTGTCTCAGTGAAGTACGGGTAATCCCGATTTACAAAACAAAATCTGATCTGAGCAGCGAAGGGACTCATCAAAGAGTGGGTCGATGAACAACTAACGATGATCAGGGTGTCATTAGCAGAGGATCCTGAAACTCGGAAGCAGGAGAAGCAGCGACTCGGATAAAGTTGGGTGAGATTTGACTGGCAGCTGAAGCAGAGGGATGAGCAAGCAGAATGGGGTATGGAGCCGGAACGGTAGGTGCAGCAACATGAGCAGGCACCAGAACCGGCATCGATTCCACAAAACGGAGAATTGGACGGTGGAGGCAGATAAACCTTATTTTAGACTCTGTCTCCGTCGGTAGTTAAACTTGCTATAACCAGATGGGCCACTGCCGTCGAGCCCGGCTCAGGAGGTGCAGGTATCAGTAACCTCAACGATACAGAACAACAAACAATGGACGTTTACTAGCCTATTGAGTTGTTTCAGAAATAGAGATAATCAATGATTGCACGTTATTTGTTACATTTTTAAAGCTTGTTGCTTCTCATTCTTTTCTATTACTTATTTTAAGTCCACAGAGTCGTAATAGGAGATATGGCTATATATATCCTGTAGGACAAATAATTACCTCGCGCCTATTTTCCAATGTTCTTGTTTTAATATCAGTATGTATTAAAATGTTGTGTTTAGATATAATTTGAGAGGAAGCATTTGTTTAGATTATTCGCTAGAATTACACTTTAAGTGCTCATTGACATTGGACTAAATTATTCTTCTGGGATTAATGTGACTTCATTCAAAAGAGTTATGGACAATGCCTTTGTGATACGTCAAGCATATTCAAGGATATTGGTACATCAGCACATTTGATGCGTGAAATTCATTAAGAAAACTTTAATCTTTAGTACTTGTGATATAACTATTTTAGAATTCTTTTGTATTGAATTCACAATACTGTAAATTCCTCTTAAAGTTTGATTGTATTACTTATATAATTAAATTCTTTGTTAAGTTTTACAAAACGTGTTCTTTTATATTGCTTCTTTTTATTACGTAGTTTCAGACCATAGAGTTGTAACTCTACCTTTTGGCGCACAGGTAATGATATGCAGACTGATATTCCGATTGTATTGTATACATATTTTCCTATTTGTTATTGTTTAAAATTAATCAGTTCATTCTCTATTATTTTTCATATTATTTTTGTCTGTTTTTTTCAAAATAGGATTACGAGGTTTTAATTGCTACATATACATATGTAGTTGTATACATTTTTACGAAGACTAAAGAGGAAATTATTTTGATGCTAAGTATGTCATGCTCTTAAATATACTTTGTTATTATTATTATTATTATTATTATTATCAAACTACCACCCCCAAACACTGCTTGGGATAACAGAGAACACACCACGGTTGGTCTATCAGCGTGCCTGTTCTTATTTATCATCCTCGTACTAAAAATAACAAAGCAGTATCAACCATCGTCCAATCTTTGGAGTTTGTCACTTTGCTCTAATAGTATAGTATAGTATAGTATAGTATAGTATAGTATAGTATAGTATAGTGTAGTGTAGTGTAGTTTAGTTTTGTGTAGTTTTGTGTAATGTAGTTTAGTTTAGTTTAGTTTAGCGAAGTGTATTGTAACGTGGCGTAGTGTAGTGTGTCGTGTAGTGCAGTGTAGTGTAGTGTAGTGCAGTGTGGTGCAGCGTGTTGCAGTGTAGGATAGTGCAGTGTGTTGTTGCTGAGTTTTCTGTGGTGTAGTGTGGTACAGTAAAGCACAGCATAGCATAGCACATCAGAGCGCAGCGCATGGAAGAGCATGTAATGTCATGGCAGGGCAGGACAGGACAGAACAAGACAGAACAGTAAAGGACAAGACAGGACAGGATAGGACAGTAAAGTTTCAAAATGGGTATTACTTTAATCCGTGTGGTCATCCTCTAAGCAACACGGTCTTTGGTAGCATTCGAAGTCTAAATGCGTAAAACTGAGTGCAGAAACGATTATATATTGTCATTTAATTAAGAGATTCAATACTCCATATATAGCATCTAAATTTGACTATTGCTATCATTTAAGAAGTGCATAGATAGGAAAAAGCGAAAAATTAAAAATCAGACATTGAAAGGGAGAAATAGATCGTACTTCTTCTACGAGACAGAACTTGGTTAAATTTGGGAGTTATTGAATTGTATAATAATTTGCGCAATAGAGAACAATTCCGCAAATGCATAGCTAGACCTTGATAAGTTTTATTTACTTCTGATTTCAATCCCGCCATTCTAATTTACGTAGTAAACAAGAAGTAAGAGACAGTCAATACATTAGCAGCATACTTAAAGAGGGTTGTAAACAACAAAGCAATGTCATATGACTATATATTTGCTCACGAGAAGCCCACGCAAAAATAAATAAGATAATACATCGAGAAGTGGTAAATCTGGAACTCTCAAAGCCTTTTGTACTCCAAGATATGTATAGATCAGTCAGACTTGAGAATATTATTTCATAAATTACAAAATAGCTGGAGCAAAGAGACAATGAAGAGAATGAAAAAAGTGAAATGATGAAAACGGCGAAGCGAATAAATATTTCGAGCTATTGGTACATGAATGGCATAATATAGCCATTACAATTATAAAGGGACATAATTCTCATAGGCTTTCTTAATCTGGCTCTTACGAGTATCTTCCCTTATAGAATAATACATATTTCCGATTCCTGTACAGTCGACAATAAGTTATATTTCCTAGTACCACTGAACAATGTAGGTCTTAAGCCAAAAGATGAAAGCTTAAAGGTCTTAAAATTTAAAATTCAGTTTAAAAACTTTTTGGTCCATCTGTCAATACATTTTAAGGTGCTGCTGCGCGAGAAAACAAAGACCAAATAAAGATTTCCATTACCTGTTGTTTAGAACCTTCAATCCCATTTTTCTGCTTGGCTGTGGATTGACACAATGTAAAATTAGGGAAGCTGGCAGTTCAAACACCCATGCTGACGTAATGTTTTATTAGGCAAACTGGTGATGAAGACCTTTGAAAGCTTCCATTAGGACAAGAGGAATGGGTTCTGTGTAAGAGTAAGATCGTAAGCAAAGTGGCCAGTAACTTTGTAGACGCTGTGAAAATAGCATGGCTTCCACTCATGAAATTTTTACGGTTTTAATGGCACTTTTCGTATTGACTGATCACTTTGTCAGCGGACACAATCATTTAAATAATCATTTTTAGCAGATTTCTAGGGTTAATTGAGGCTTATCCTCCCCCAGGTACCAGATCGGTCAGTAAATGACATCCGATTGGTTCACGTTGACATCTGACATGGGTATGAAACCCTTATTTCACTGGCTGAACTACAGGTGAAGCAGGCACTGACTCTTTGCCAATATACAAAGAGTTCTCATCTCAGGACACTACACTAATAATACAAATAGCTATATGTGAAAACCAGCTATGAAGTTACGTGTTATGAAGGTTCATAATGTATGTCAGGAAAACTTAAATAAAACGTATAAGGGCAGGAAAAGAGATTTATACACCTTTGAGTAAAGCGGCTTGACCGTGCGAAAGAATCTGAGGGACGGGTAAAAGATCTGTCGGTAAAGACCGTAGAAATTGAAAAACATCCTGATCATATGTTTTCGTGTCATTTTCATTACATTAGACACAATTCTCTATTGGAAAATGTGATTCGTTCTCCTGTGATGCTTAAATTTTTCATTTTCCGTTGTGGAAACCATCTGTTGACCAAAGTACTAACGCATTATAGACGTCATACTGATGGTATCAGGAGTAACTAGGATACAAGATTACAAGAATGCAACCTATCATATTTCTTCTAAAATGACATATCACTATAGTTAGGTGGTAGTGTGTTTAGAAAAAAAGTGCTTATTTGAAGAAGAAAAATGTTTCATTTTAAAGGTACAACACAAATGCGAGGTCACTTGTGTATTTAAGTCAGTACCAATTTGTGTGTGGGGGGGGGAGGGTGTGTTGGCTACGAGAAAATTGCAAGGCCACTTGTAAATTAAAAAAATTCAATAATAGTCTATTTAAAGAAAGAGCTTCTAGAACATTGGGGTCGAAATTATTTTGCTGTACCAACGTCTTCTCGCATGAGAATGCAAGGTCAATGGGTTTCGGATATATTTTAATTAAAAGTGACCTTTCATCACATATTGTGTCTCGCGTAAGGGGTACGAGGACACTGTAATGCGACGTTTAAATTAAAGTAAAAGCAATGCGACCTTTAAATCTAAGTTAGGACCACTTCCTGCACGAAAACTTAAAAATTAAATAAACTCGATGGAATTGTGTTTAGTAAAGAAAGTTTTTCGAACACTGAGGTCGACTTTATTTTCCTGACCGTTCCCCTCATATAATTGAGAATGTAAGGCCATCGGATCAGTGAACCGGTTTTATCCAGTTTAAACTGGTTAATCAGTTAGTAATCGCTTTAAAATGGCTTTCAACTGATATGTTTCCATCTGCCATTTTTCAAAAAGAATTTAGAAAAAGAAAGCAAAACATGGGTCATCATTGCTCACTTTATCTGTACTACTCGGTTTATGAGTTTTTGGTCTGTTAAACAGATTTTATATAAAATTAACTACGACACTTTCCTCTTATAAAAAGTCTAATTCTTGGGTCAGTGGTCGTCAAAATTTTATTAGGAAAACTTGGTCCAATGGACGTGAAATGCTTATGAGAAAAACCTGAGCCACTTGTCAAAATGATAAGGTTAGCTTGGTCCATTAGTTGCAAAATGTTTATACAGAAAACCTGACTCAGATTAGTCGATAAGGCAATAAAAGCTATGTTCCAGTGATTTTCAAAAGTAGTTGATATATCAACAGAGACATAGACCCTACAAAACTAAGACGGAAAGGCAGCGCCTCTTCGCCCACTTTAATTTAATCAATTTATCAGATTAATATTTTATCACGTAATGACTTGATAATCGATTTAATCAAAAAAGTCAATCTTATCTGTACGCAGGTTTTCAACCAATTATTATGTACAGGTTTGTCTGTCAGGGACTTTAATATTTAAAAAAAAAATTGTTTACATTTCTTTTAACATATTAAAATTATATTCAAGTGGTCCCTTAAGTTTAGTTTGAACATTATTTATTTAGTTTGATCTCTACCAACCGGTATGTACTCTTCTCTGACATGAACTGTAAGAATGCATTACCTTTTTATCACATTAAATATAATAGTGTTCTTATTGCGTGCTGCAAGGTGCTTTTAAAATGGCTTAACTTCTACTTGACAACTCAGCTTATGAAGGTAATAGCTTAATTAGATAGCTTATCTCCCCTGGACCATTCGTTTGACAACGATCTACACAGCTTAGGTCTCACTGGACAGTTTATCTGGTGAATTTTTCTCCGACAATGACCTATTGCAGAAAAGTGAGAATAATTTTACGCTGAAGATACAAATAAAAACAAACTAATGATTTTCGTAGAAAGCATGCATGTGAGATTTTGACTCCGGCAATCAGGTTAATTCCTTGTACAACTGGTGGCTTTTATACTGAACCAACACTGCCACCAACCCCTCTTTTTTACATTCATTTTTGACAGCAAAGAGCTATTTTGACTATTTTCCTGTGACAAGGCGGCTAAAAGAATAAGTTTGTGCCTTATGCATGAATAAAGTTCACTAGTACTGTAACAAATTAGCATACTTTTCATCACCCCTCAACCATCTCGATTTTTAGATATTTACCTCTGTAGCAGACATACGTAAATATGTAAGCCAAGTCGGCTGTTCATTTGCAGCCCAAGTTATGCATTTGGTCTTCAGTGCTAGTCTAACTGTGACAGGCAGTCACCAAACAAGCCAACCCATTTTCAAGCCCAACTCAAAGTAAATCTAAACCACATTACAGATTTAGCTTCTGTGTGAATTTATAAATGCTAGGCTTATGATAATTCGGTTCATGCCTTTTACCTTAAAAATTAGGGAGGTGTTAAAATACGAAACTATCCAGTGAGACCTTAGAGTAACACATCTGAACTTTAACACTCTAAACATACATACTATTAAGAGTTAAATGAAAGACACATCTCCAGTAATAACGACAGACCAGTGAAGGAATAATAATCTAATCTACATCCGGGTACTGTGATACAGAATAGACCTAATCTGACCTTCATCCGGGTACTGTGATACAGAATAAACCCGATCTAACCTCCATCCGGGTCATGTAATATAGAATAAGCCCGATACACTATTCTACATTAAGTAGGAGGAAACTAGGAGAGACAGGAGTCGCTGTGTCCCAGTCGTTAGCACCACAAGGGTGCAGGTTCTAATACTACCATCAGGTCAGCCCTGGGGTGCGGCTACCATGGCGTATATCTAATCAAGGCACTTTACTGGCATTTTCCCAGTATTAAATAACCTTCCTGTGTTGCGGTGCTCCAAAACACCATACCAAACAAAAATTCTGTCATGCAAAACATGCAGTTCCCAGTTCAAGTGCATGTCGTATTAAAAGCAATACCAAGATGTGAATAAAATCCTACGCAGTCTAGCACAGTT
>JAECUM010007348.1:0-13955 GCA_016617855.1 Megalonaias nervosa | reverse complement strand
TGGCAAATATGATATCACTCGAAGTATTGTTATAGTATTTGTAACATTTTTTCACGCACCAAAGTTTTTTATGATAATATCTGTAATATTGCATTAGAGCGTCCACATCTTGTTTTGGAATTTTATCTGAAATGTGATTAAAATCAACTATTTTTTTTCATTATATAATATGTTTTCATATTTTATACAAAAACAAAAGTTCTGGCACCAGCAATCGAATCGAGAAACTCGCGGAATTTATTATTTTTAGGATCAGCTATAAATTCTCTGTATTTGTCATAAACATCTGACGAAGTATCCTTATATCGTTCATCTGTTAGTACATATTGTTTCTTTAACCAAGCGTATGAATCGAAACTATTTCCTACTTCACTCTCGTACAAATCTGTTTTATTCACCAAATTACTGTAATCGATTTCTGTTTCATCAATATACCCTAATACTAAGCTCAACTGATCTAAAGTGAAATTTTTGAGAACAAGATGTTGTCTGATAATTGTATATGCGACTGCGAAATTTACTAGCATCAATTCTTTAAGCTTATTAGTTCAATTGTAAGAATACCAACAGCAGAAGCTACTTTTAACATTAATTTTTCATATGGTTTTGTGAATATTGTTTTAATTTCGTTGTAATAATTTCGTAGTGACAATTGTCTAGAGTACTGTAATGATGGGAATGGAATATCATCTTCTTCACTTATGTCGTAATAAGAATCAGACTTTACTTCCAACTTTATTTGATTGACTTCTTCAAAAAACTTTTCTCGCTCATCATCACTAAAATTACTAATGTCATCGACTAATGTTTTGATTATCTTTAGAGACTTGTTAACAATAATCGGATCAAATTATGGGTCTTTTTTTACGTATCATTGGCAAAATTGCGTTTGCGTACACTTTAATAATTAACTCTGCGTCTGACGTCATAGTAACGATTTTGACCAAGGTTTCTTTGTCATTGTAGTACATAACGAGATGTTTAAAAATATGTCGTTTTAAAAACCTATCATATACATTTTTGTTTCTTTTTATTTTTATTTTCTTAGTTTCCGCTAGTTTGTCAAGACGAGTATGATTTTCGTTTATTCGTCTTTCTTCCAATGTTCTTCCACTATAAACTCGTGCTTTTATTAAGTCTGATTTTATTATAAAATCTACGTAATACCAATCAAGCTCGAGTAATATTTTTTTTAAATATAATTTCAACTTTTTGTTCTTCTAGACAATCGTCAGGATGACAGTATCTGCTTATAATGTCAAAGTTTTCTATTGCTTTTCTCAGTTGTGGTCCTCGCATATGCATAACGCGAATAAAATTATAAACATAATCTGACGCTATAACTTTGTTAAATGATTCGATGCCAAGTTTTTTCAAACCTTGTAACTCTTTTGCTATGTTATTAACAGCTCCAACATCTATTTTAGGGTTAAAATATCATAAAATTCTTTCGCAAATAGTTATAATTGGTGGTTCTGACATTATTTTATAGTATTAGATTAAATTTGATCATCGAGTGTGTATATTTGAAATGCTGTCAGTCCTGGAAACGGACGTTGAGCAGCAATAACATAAACTCGAAAATACAAGTACTTGTTAACAGTGTTTTCAGTCGGAATCGTAAAATATTGTGTTGTTGAAATGTAAGTGTCTGTTGTGCTATACAATGTTGTCCAATTAATATCATCATTTGATCCTTCCAATCGCCAATTATAAATTTGACCAACGCTAGGATTTAATCGACCTCGTAAATGAAATTGCCAAATAGCAACTGCAGTAGGACATTTGATTTTGATCCAAAAATTTTCAATTTCTTCGTTAGTCGTCCATTCATGTTTATCAGGGAAAGCGTAATGAGGATAATTTTCAGGATAATATGCTGATGCGCTTACTTCAAGCCCAACCCGATTGTCAGTTGCCTTAAACAATATTGGAATATACCCAACATTATTTTTGGTTCGTTTTACACTACTAAACAGACTGTCAACATATTTGTCAGATCGTTAGGGTTAACTGGAGCGTAAGTCGTCATTATCTTGTTGGCTTTCATGTTTATATTCCCTGACATCGGTCCACCGGATTTCTTAAAATATGGGTTAAGTTCTTCTTTTAATTGCGCATAACTAATAGCATCAGTGTTATCGGATGGTGAGGTTACTGGTAGTCTAGTTATTTTTGAATTTAACACGGGCAGGTCACCTGTCATTGTATCACCGGCTTTGTTAAGCTTATTATCGTCAACAGATTTTAGTTGTGCATAACTTACAGCTTGTGTTTGATTTAAGTTTTCTGGCGGATATACAATCTCTAAATTTATAAAAAAATTTCCTGACATGTTGATATTACCTGTAACTGTCCCACCTATTTTATCAAGTTTGTTATCATCAACATATTTTAACTGCAAATAACTTACCGTTTGAGTTTGATTTAAGTTTGCTGGTGGATACCTGGTCTCTAAATTTATATTTTTTTCCCTGACATATCTAAGTTACCGATTAAAGTTCTACCAGATTTATCTAGTTTATTATTGTCGACTACTTTAAGTTGTGCATAACTAACAGCTTGTGTATTAACGACATTTATTGGTGGATACTCTGTTTCTAACTCTAGTACTCGTTGATTTGACATAAACAAGTTTCCCGTCATTGTGTCGCCGGATTTTTTCAAGTAACCTGATAAGTCAACCTTACCGTCTGTTATTTTTGTACTTTCAGCCGATGAATCTTCTACTAATGTTCCAAATTTTGTATAATAGCTCATTATTTATTTATCGTCTGACAATTTTTTTATATAACATAAAATTGTATAACAATAATGACAAAATCGTCGATATTAAATTTTGATACAGAGCGGTTGGTGAAACATAAACATGAAAACGAATTTCCAGATTGTCATTATCTTATTGCTGGAAGAACTGGATCGGGAAAAACAAACTTGCTTATGAATTTACTTCTCGGAGATAATTTTAACTACGATCGCGTTTATATTTACACAATTGATCCACAACAGGATAAGTACGAGCTACTTAACAATTATAATGACAAACTTCGTGATGATCTTGAGGCTGGCGAAGATTTTTTTATTATAAAACAACCAGAAGAACTTGTTCCAGTTAATCAATTTGATTCGTCCGAACACAAGATAGTTGTTTTTGATGATATTCCGCTAAACAACGAGGAAATGAATAACATAAGATCATCTTTTTCATTATCACGTAATAAAAAATGTAATTCTATTTATCTCGCCCAAGGTTTTTATAATGTTGACAGATTTATTAGGCGAAATACTGGTTGTTTTATATTATTTCAAGGACTTGACAATGTTGATGTTAGAAATATCGCGAACGAACAATGTGGTGATGTAGCAAAAGATAAATTTATTGAATTATATCATAAAGCGACGGCAAATAAATATGACTTTTTTTTTATTTGATAAATTAACAAATGATACGAGTAAAATGTTTCGATGTTGTATTGAAAAATACCTACAATAATTTTTATAGAAAATAGTATATAATTAATGGAAAGACAAGCAAAGTACAGAAAACATATAGAAAATCTAAAAAACTTGCACAAGCTCAGGCAACATTTAAGCAGCAAGTACAGCAAGCACGACGTGCCCAAGTGGTTGCAGCAGAAACAGCAGCAGCCGTTCTCAGACCAGTTACTGAAGCTTTACTTGGAAAACAACCTGAAACTGGACCAGTTTTAGAAGAAGAACTTAAAAAAAGACAAGAAAAAGGATTCCTCGGATTAGTTAAAGAACAACAAGAAGCAGCTGCTGGAAGAATTATTGAAAGATCTGAAGAAGAAAAAAGATTAGCTGAGTCACTTGCAGCAAATATAGCTGATCCTGCTGCAAGACAAGCTGCATTAGATCAGCTAATAAATGATCCACTAGCGCTTCAACAAAGACTAGCAGGTTTAACCACACGGGAGATTGAAAATATTTTAACAAATGTATCAGAAAAATTAGAGGATATTGAAGAGGAGCAAAAAAGACTCGGAGAGTTGACGGTAAGGTTTATGGACGTTGAAGATAAAAGACGATGGTATATAAAACAAACAAATGATGATATACAAGATCATGAATATGATAAATATTTAGAGGAAAATAAAATAAAAGATCTTGATAATATAAATAAATGGGATGATGCTGAATTTAACAAACTTATTGATAATTTAACTGTAATAATGAACGACTTTGTTACTGCTAAAAATGAGTTTAAAAAAGATGAAAACATGCTTCTACTTTATGATAGAATTAGAAATGATATTATTGCTTTACTCGATAGAAAAACAGCACAAGCCAATATAAAAGAAGCTTCTGGTAGGGGGTGGGATTTTAAAAGGAAATTTTTTAAATTTGATGAAACTCGTGTAAAACGATTTAGAGAAAAAAAACTGGAAAAGGAGTTAGAATATTTTCATCAGTTACTGAAATGATTGGCAGATTAATGCTACTGATATCATCAAAAGAAGCTGGAAATGTTGGTGCTGAAATTGACAATGAAATTATTGACATACTTGATAATTTGAGATCGGAAAATTTATTAACATCTGACGAATACGAAATTTTACATCGCGATTTAATCGCGGCGATTTAATTTTATAAAAATAAAATAATAAATGTCAGCAACATTATTACTAGACTCTAGCCAATCTGATAAAGATAGCACAAATTTTTATGTAAAGTATATTCCGCCAATAGAACTAGATCGTGAAAAACAATATGAAATTGGACTAATTTCATGCACTTGTTGGAATTCTACGGCTAATGTAAAAACTAGAGTAAACGATGAATTTGAATTGACTACTCCTAGTATCGATATTCCATTTATGACATGGAAAACATTTAAAATTCCACAAGGAGCTTATAATATTGACGATTTAAATAAAATAATAAAAGAACTAATAACAAAAAACGAAGGTAAAGCTGATAATTTTGAGCTTAAACCAAATTATAATACATTACGCGCTAGAATGACATTAAAAGATATATTTGTTTATCTAAACTTACCAAAAAGTATCGCACCACTGATAGGATTTGATCGTGAGGTATATTCTGCTGTTGTTGAAAATGTTGTTACATATGATGGTGAAAATCCAGTCAATATAACTGATGTAAACACAATATTGGTAAATTGTTCTATCGCATCTGGATCTTACTCAGCCTTAGGTAGTAAAGGACAAACGATATATAGTTTTTCACCAGACGTTTCACCAGGATTTCTTATGCAAATTAGTCCACGTCAGGTTATTTATTATCCGTTAAACGTTGAAAGTCAAATAACAGAAGTAAATATGCAATTGACAGATCAGTCTGGAAGACAGTTAGATCTTAATAATGAAGTTGTTACTTATTATTTACACTTACGAGAACAATAGTAAACATATTTTCTAAAACAATAAAATTATGCAACCTCAGATATAATGAAACAGAGAAAAAAAGTTTATCGAAGAAAAATAGGAGGATTTTTGGGAAATATATTTGCTAAAATTATAGAAAATACTCCAGGAATAGCTCATAAAGTTGCACCAATTGCACTTGACGCGTCAAAAGCGTTTGCAACTGGAGCTGCATCTGCTGCTGGAACTGCTGTTGGACAAAAAATAGCTGATAAATTAAAAAAAAACACCGCAAAGCGGTATACCGACAATCAAACAAGCTATTTCAGAAATCGCACCAACAAAAGAAACTCAACGCGCAATGATAACAACAACAAAAAACTTTTATCACCACGAGGAGAACAAATTATACAAAAATTAATATCTAAAGCAACAACACCGAAATAGCTTCACTCTCAAAATTTTGTATAACCTAATAAATAAAAAAATGTCTGTAAAAAATTATCTCGATTTAGCAGAAACTTATGACACAGACGACACAGTAACAGAATTTGAATATGTTGAATATCTCGATGAAAATTCTAACGAACCTAATAAGGCTGGCCGCAGAACATTTAATACTCGAGACGAGGACGTATTTCTGCTTCCTCATAAAACAATGTTAGAAGTTCGTGGTCGGATTATAACAGTGGCCAATCCACCTGTCGCAATTGATGCTGGAACGGAAGTAACTCTTATAAATGATGGTTGGTGTTTATTTAAAGATGCTCGATATCAGCTGGCCAATCAAACTGTTGAAGATATTTCAAATCACTTACAAGTTGCAAGTACAATCTTAAATATTATGTCGTTTTCTGATCATTACTCCAGATCGACTGCAACTAATATGATGTGGTTTAAAGATACTGGAGCTGGTGTAATAATTCCTGTGATAAATGAATTTATCTTAAGGACAGCAGTTGCAGCTGGAGGTGATGCTGCTGCAAGTGCCGCAAATGTGAGAAATTTTCTTATCGCTAATGCTGCCAATTTTGGTATAGCCGCACCAGCTGCAGCTGCTGATGCAGACGCTACAAGAGTCTCACTTACTGCAGCTTGTAATAATATTGGTATAACACCACCAGATCCAGCTGCTGACGGTACTGCAATGTTAGGTTTGATTAATAATGCAATTAGCGTGAGAAATAAACGTTACAATGAAGGTTATACTAAGAGAAAGGCACTTGCAGCAGTATCACGTCAAATTACAATGATGCTGCCGTTAAGTACAATATTTGGTTTTTGCAGGGACTATAATGAAGTATTTCGTGGAGTTAAACATACGCTTATTTTAGATCGATCAGATCAAAACGACTGCCTGTTTAGGTCAGGCGGAGATAATGTACAATTTGTCATAAACAAACTTGCACTGTGGATGCCAAGAATAACTCCGTCTATCACTAAAATGGCAGAATTAAAAGATATGCTGGAAAAACAGACAAACAGAATTTATTTTCAGCAATATAAAATATATCAAACAGCAGTTCCGAATAGCACAGACTACACATGGCGAGTTACAACAACAAGTGAACAAAAGCCACGGCAATTCTTTGTTGTATTCCAGCAACAAGCTCGACATGGCAACCAATAACAAAATAATGCGATATTTCATAATGCTGATGTTAAACGAATATATGCTAGACTAAATTCAAAACAATATCCAGAACGAGCGATAGAATGCAATTTTGCAGATGATGGGAATAAAAACATTACTAGACCGTACATGTATTTACTCGACGCACTGCAAAAATATCAAGATGTTGGAGATGGATCTCAGATATCAGTAGAGGAATTTAGTACAATTTATCCGATATTTTATTTCGATGTTAGTAAACATAGCGAGCGAGCTGTAGACAGCACAGCTGATATTGAAATTACATGGACGCTCGGAGCAGCTCCAGGTGTACCATTTTATGCATATGCGTTAGTAATAAGCGATAGTTTTGTTACAATTGACTCTGTTGGAGGTAAAATGTCAGTACAAGTTTAATCTGCAATCGTTATATAATGACAAAATATATTATAAAAGAAATATATTTGACTGATGGTCAAGTTAAAAAATTAGCAGCTGCTGTAGCAAAGAAAAGGCAGGTTTCATTAAAGGTCAACCCTAACACCAAAGGTGTTTTAGGTACTTTAACAAAATTAATGTTAACCAAAAAACAAGTAAATAAATACGAGCGCAAAACACCTTTTGTTTTAAATTTAAGTGCTGCACAAATAACTGCAATGTCCCACCGCATTGCGGTGGAAGGTGGTTTCTTCGGTCCGGCACTATCTGTAATGGCCAGAACGTTAATATCTAGAATTTTGCCAGTGTTAGGTACATTAGGATTAGCAGCAGCGTCTGGAGCAGTATCTGGCGCAACGAAAAAGGCAGTTGAAGGTCATGGAATCGTTCGCGGTGGTATTGTTGGCAGTGGTATCAAGAAAATTTTCGTATGAATGTCGATGGTAATAATTTTATGTGACTGATAAATATAATGCCCAGACGAAAAACAGCAAAAAGAAAGACAACGAAACAAAGAAAGACACCGACGAAAAAAAAAAGACACGACAGAGGCGAAAAGGTGGATTTATTCCAATAGCCCCATTACTAGCAGGATTGGCGGGAAGTCATTTGCCAAATCTGTTAGGATTAGGACGAGGACTAATGTTGCCAGGAACAAGGAGATGAAGTCTGCGTTAAGTAATTTTGATATACTTGATAAACTAAAAAAAGTAAAACATTTCAGTGGAGTTTATTCTAAAGATGAACTTATGGCGATTCCAGAGACGCTGTATTCGTGTGTTAGAAATATACAAGATTTCAGTGACAGATCTGGCACACTTTGGGAAGCTGTTTTTGATAACAATTATTTTGACTCGTTCGGAATTCCACCAAGAGACGCAGTAAAAAAATATATGAGTAGAATTCAAGAGACAAAATCTCCAGATACGAAGTCTCTTGCGAAAATAATAAATTATTCGTCTAATCAAATTCAACCAGTTGGAACTTCCGCTTGTGGATATTAGTGCGTAATGTTCATTAAACAGATGACCGAAAATCCAGATTTTTTAAAGTTAATTTTGCAATTTGACAAACAACCATCTTACGCTAATGATGAGATTGCATTAAATTTTATCTAAAATCACTGATATACAATGTCAACATATTGTCTTAAGTGTAAAACTAAAACAGAAAATAAAGATGAAAAAACAGAAGAAAAAAAACAAAAAATAATAGAATGATGCTGAAAAGTATTTGTTCAATCTGTGGAAAAAGAAAAAGTATGTTTTTGCCAAAACCAAAGTTGTCCGGAGCGGGTTACCCTGACAAGATTATTTTAGTAGACAACTGAAACAATATTATCTGAAAAATTTGTCAGTTATAAAATAAATAATGACATGCGAGTGCGATTGTGATAGAAATTTATGTCTCGAGCAAAATAAAATTGTTGCATATTGTCAGAAATGCAACAACAGAGAAATAATTGGAACAGGTATAGATATATATAAATTTATTGGAAAATTACCGAAACCAAAGGCGGTTGGACATTGCCAGGCCATAAATATACTGGACCTTATAATCCTCTTGATAAACAACTTGATGAAAACGATACTCCGCTGCCAGGACAAGAGC
The DNA here is from genome assembly GCA_016617855.1 of Megalonaias nervosa. Taxonomy (NCBI): domain Eukaryota; kingdom Metazoa; phylum Mollusca; class Bivalvia; order Unionida; family Unionidae; genus Megalonaias; species Megalonaias nervosa. Next base: position 4,946 of record JAECUM010007348.1, on the reverse strand, counting down.
CTTACAATCAAGTTGATGCAATAGCAATGCGTCATGATATCTGCTACAGAGATATTGAGCTTCCAGACAGCGAACAAAATGAACACAGCTGCGATAAAGTAATGTTAGACGAACTTCGTGATATGAAACCTGTAAATATGCGAGAACGTGTTGACCAAAGGCTGGTCCAGGGTTTTATTGGAGCAAAAGATTAATTAGGTCTCGGAAAAGAATTATATGATGATCTTGCCTTAGAGCTACATAGACCTAAAAAACAAAGTTTCCGCGACGTAAAGTTGTCGCAAATGCCGTTGATGATATCTGGGCTATAGATTTGGTTGATATCTCAAATCTAGCTCAATTTAACGTTGGCGCTGATGGCGTTCCAAAGAGATATCTTTTTAATGTTGTAGATGTTTTTAGTAAATTTGCGTTTAGTATACCCGTTTCAGATAAAACAGGGACATCGATGACTGATGCGCTAAAACAAATAATAATAACTACAGACAGAAAACCAAATAGAATCTAGACTGACCATGGAGCAGAATTTTTTAATAAAAAGTTTGAACAGTTTTTGGAACAAAATAACATTAAAAAATATGTTACAGGAAATGAGGGAAAAAGCGCCATCGTTGAAAGATTTAATCGCACGCTCAACTAAAAAATCCACAAGTATTTGACAGCTAAAAATACGAATAAATATATTGACAATTTACAGAAAATTTTTGACGAGTATAATAACACGAAACACAGATCCATTTCGCTAGGCAAAAGGAAAATGTCGCCAAACGACGCGATTACAAATCCAATATTAGCAAACGAAAATATGTACCGCAGACATAAATTTAAAGTTGGTGATAAAGTTAGAATTTCTTTGACCAAAAAAAAACATTTGAAACAGGATATACTCATAACTGGAGTAAAGAAGTATTTGTTGTTGATAAAGTACTTTTAACAATACCAGTTACATACTCGTTGAAAGGTTTATTAGGTGAGCCTATAACTGGCAGTTTTTACGAGCAAGAACTTCAGAAAACAGAACAAGATATATTTGTTATTGAAAAAGTTATTAAAAAGCGCGGCAACAAAAGTTTAGTCAAATGGCGAGGGTATAGCGATAAATTTAATAGCTGGGTACCAACTCGGTCGATTTCATCGACTGCTATCGAATAATATTGTTATAAATTTCTTCGTATTTTATTAGTACGGATTTACATTTTACTGGTTTACATAAAGAAATTAAATGTAAATTTCTTGCCCCATCGACTGGCATTAAATTAAATATTTTAACAAAAATAGAATCGCATTTTATATTTCTTTGTTGTCCAGTTATTTTTAAGTTTGAAAAGGGTTTTATAAGTTGCTAAAATATTTGATGTTCGGCAACAGTAAAATTAAATTTTATTATTTTTTTAGCAATATGGTACTTAAAATCATATCGCCCAGTTGTTGGTCTGCTTAAATGTTTTTCTACTAACAACAACATCATCATCTTCTTCGTCATAGTTATGCAAAATATCATTTTCAGTATAACCAGCAAATCTGTCATTAGTAATATTTTCTACTGTAAAATTTGAAACTGAAACAAAATCTCCCGAATATAGTTTAGCCAGTCTCTCAATTAAGTTCATTATTATAATAATCTTTTGTCTAGTTAATAAATAATAAGATGTTCGGAGAAATAAAATATCATCAAAGAGTTAATATATTAAATCACAAATAATTAGCTGAGGCAATTCTGTATTTGGTGATGAAAATATTAAAGCTAAACTAAAATTAAATAACGTAATAAAATGTATTCCAAACAATTTTGAAAAGTATAAGTCGGTGACACTCGGTACATTACGTTTAATTGACAGTCTGCAATTTATGGCAGCATCATTAGATGAGCTTGTTAAAGGTTGCAGTAGTTTCGCTAACCTAAAAAGTTGCTTTGGTGAAAACTATATCAATTTGACAAAAAAAGTTATCTTTCCGTACGAGTATCTCGACGATTGGAGCAGATTTGATGAAACTTCTCTTCCCAATAAAGATAAATTTTACTCGCAACTCAAAAACGAAAATATAACAGATGACGAAAACAAATATGCACAAGATATTTGGAATAAATTTAGTTGTTAAACATTTGGTGATTATCACGATTTATATTTGAAAACATGTTTTATTGCTAGCAGATGTTTTTGAGCGTTTTCGTCAAGTAAGCTACAGCAATTATGGACTAGACCCCTGTTGGTATTATTCCTCACCAGGATTGTCTTGGGACGCTCTACTAAAAACAGGCAAAATAGAATTAGATCTCTTGACAGATGTCAATATGATTAACTTTATTGAAAAAGGTATCAGAGGCGGAATTAGCGTTATAATAAAAAAATATGCAGTTGCTAATAACAAATATCTGAAAAATTATGATAAAAATCTCCCATCTAATCATATTATTTATCTGGATGCTAATCATTTGTATGAATTTGCGATGTCAGAACCAATGCCGCATAGTGGATTCCATTGGATAACTCCAGATCAATTTCTTAAAGAGACTGAAAAAGATTTACCTAGAAAAATTAATATCGATTTTTCCGATATTTCATATTTTGTTAAAGTTGATCTAGATTATCCTAATTCGTTACATGACCTACATAACGATTATCCGTTTTGTGCAGAGTCAATGATGATTAATTATAGTTTATTATCGCCTGAACAACGAGCAACGACAACAGCAAAAAATTCGATTGTTAATAAGTTATTTCCAAATTTGCTAAATAAAAGAAATTACGTTATGCATTGCAAAAATTTAAAACAAGCAGTAGATGCTGGACTAATTCTGAGAAAAGTCCATCGCGTGCTAAAGTTTAATCAGTCGAGGTGGATGGCAAATTATATTGATCTAAATACAAAACGTCGTGCTGTGGCTAAAACCGAATTTGAGAAAAACTTTTTCAAGGTTAACGAACAACTCGGTGGAAAGACAATGGAAAACATTAGAAAAAGAGTTTCTATCGAAATTGTAAATAATATAAGTCGCAGAAATAAATTAGTTAACGATGATGGTTTTGTTAGTATGAAAATATTTAATAAAAATCTTGTTGCAATACAACGACGAAAGACAAATTTAAAGTTAAATAAACCGATTTATGTTGGTGCAGCTATACTTGATATATCAAAGTGGCTGATGCACGATTTTCACTATAATTTTACCAAAAAGCAGTGGCCAGATTCGGAGTTGCTATTTATTGATACAAATTCGCTACTTTATAATATAAAATGTGAAGATATCTATCAGGATATTTACAATAATAAAAATCTGTTCGATTTATCAGCTTATCCAGCATGTAGTGGATTTCAAGATAATTCGAATAAGAAAGTTATTGGAAAAATGAAAGATGAATTTATGTTTATGCCAGTTAGGGAATTTGTTGGACTAAAGAGCAAAATGTATGCTGTCATATTAGATGACAATAAACTTACAAAAAAAGCAAAAGGTATTCCTCGAGGATATGTGAAAAGATGATGAATTTTGACGATTTTAAAGCAGCGCTAAACAATAGCATCAGTTTTATCAAAACAAATGTTATCAGAACAAATCATCATAAACTTGAAACTGATACGATCATAAAACGGGGACTAAGTAATTTTGATGATAAAAGATATTGCAGGGACGGAATTAGTACACTAGCGCTTGGAGATTATGCAAGTAATTTTGTCTAAACATCAGAAATAATGTTCGAAAATTTAACATTAGTCGATGGAGTTAATAGCGAAATAAAAAAATAGTTAATAACCAGCAATTATGATTTGAATTTAACGATGAAATTTCAGGTATTTGTTTTAGTAAATTTGATAGAATCAAACTCTCCCTTATCAGATCAGACGATAGCAAATATTTTAATTATCTCGAAAGTTTGCGAGACGATCTTGCACTCAAATATGACAATTTTCATGATCCGGTCAGCCAACAACAGTGTACAAAAATTAACATAGACTTAGACCGGTCGAAGGTTTTTGCAAAAGGTAGTAAATATCTTCTCAGTAAGATAGCAATGAAAGAACTATTTGAATGTCGTCTTAAGGTATCTGGTAGAATTAAATTTTATTTGTACAATCACGACAGTACATTGCACTTGATAGCGACCGTTGAAATATTGTGTGTTGGTCAAGAAATATAACTCTGTATACCATATCTGTTTTTAAAAGGGAGATAATACTGTTCCAGCTAAGTTTAAAATCTTTTGTAGTAATCAAACATAACATATATACTGTTTCGTTTTTGTTTTTTTTTGGCTAATGAAACTTATAATCAGTGAGTTTAGTCCTTTCCGTTGGTGATTTTATCTCAAATTTTTGTTTATATCAGAGTTAATTCACTGTATTTGTCTACATTTTGATTTGGAAATAGATCAGATTTGACTATTACTTATGGTATCAGATGATTAAGCGAGACAACTCCGTCAAGCATAGCTTAGTAACAAGCAATTGTCGTGTTTGTTGTATTAAGTTAATGTTATGCATAACATACAGACATACATACATACATACAGACAGACATACATACATACAGACATACATACAGACATACAGCCAGACAGACATACAGACATACATATAGACATGCATACAGACATACATACATACAGACAGACATACATACATACAGACAGACAGACCCAAGTTCTATCAAGGAAATATCACAAAATTCAAAAACTGTAATTGCAGCTGAAAAAGTAACTATATTCTCACTAATGTCCAAACAAGACATGTACTTAGCTTCAGCAGTAAGTTATTTTTAGACAGCAGTATATAATATGTGAATTCATAAACTTATCGATTATTTTAGTGTCTCTTAGCAACAGTTGACGAATACAGACTTTTAACTCAGCAGAAATGCGGGTTTTATATACACTATAAATTTCTCCAATGTATTTGGAAATTGAAATAAATTCACATTTTACAGTAATTGTGATTTTATTCAGAAA
>JAECUM010007347.1:0-26924 GCA_016617855.1 Megalonaias nervosa | reverse complement strand
GAGATGCAGAGAGAGAGAGAGAGAGAGAGAGAGAGAGAGAGAGAGAGAGAGAGAGAGAGAAATATAGATATTTACCAATCTGGAAAACATAATGATCTTCGGCCTTTTTTAAATTGGAGATTTTCTTATTATCAAAGTTCTATTTTATAAGAAGGGTTTTATTTATAATTTGACGTATTCTTTGAACAGAATATTCAGCCACGTATGGAGATTAACCAACATCTGAGGAACTGACTATCTTGTAGATAAACGTTCTCCCATCATAATATTTTATGTTATTAATGAAATAATTGCTTAACTTACATGTGGTATATCAAAATGGCATTCAATGTCAGCAAAGCTATTTGATCTGAGAAAAATAAAATTGTAAACATAAAACAAAAGTTTTTTAAGTAAGAACGATGAAGAAAAGTGTTCATTATATTCCATATCTATAATCCTGATCCCCATTTCATATATTTTACCTTTAATGCACATATACAGTTATCTCTCATTGTACATGATATAGAGAACGAAAGTGTATTAATGTATTTATGCCATTCAAAACAGAGCTGGCATATTCTTTCAGGGTGTCTCAACGTGACAGTCGTGGGACGTCGATTCTTCCTCTGTATCTAATGTGACATTCGTGGGATGTCGATTCTTCCTCAGTGTCTCAATGTGACAGTCGTGGGATGTCGATTCTTCTTCTCTATCATAATGTGATAGTGTCGTGGGACGTCGATTCTTCCTCTCTATCTTAATGTGATCGTGCCGTGAGATGTCGATTCTTCCTCTCTGACTTAATGTTATAGTGTCGTGGGATGTCGATTCTTTCTCTCTCTCTCTTAATGTGATATTGTCGTGGGATGCCGATTCTTCCTTTCTATTTTAATGTGACAGTGTCTTCGGATGTCGATTCTTCCTCTCTATCTTAATGTGATAGTGTCTTGGGATGTTGATTCTCCCTCAGTGTCCCAGTGTGACAGTAGTGGGGTGTTGTTGCTTCCTCGGTGTCCGAATATGACAGTGTCGTGTGATGCTGACTTGTCCTCAGTGACCCAGTGTAACAGCGTAGTGGGGTGTTGATTCTTCCTCAGTGTCCCAATGTGACAGTGCAGCTGGATATTGTTTCTTCCTCGGTGTCCGAATATGACAGTGTCTTGGGACATCGATTCGTCCTCTCTGTCTTAATGTGATAGTGTCGTGGGATGTTGATTCTCCCTCAGTGTCCCAGTGTGATAGTGTCGTGGGATGTTGATTCTTCCTCAGTGTCACAGTGTGACAGTGTTGTGTGATGCTGATTTGTCCTCAGTGTCCCAATGTGACAGTGTCGTGTGATGTTAACTTGTCGTCAGTGTCCCAGTATGACAGTGCAGTTGGATATTGTTTCTTCCTCGGTGTCCGAATATGACAGTATCGTGCGATGTTGAGGCGTGGCGATATACCCCTTACAATTAAACATGGTTTTATATGCATCTGTCTATTATTAAACAACTTTGTTAAATTGCAACATTGTATTGAAAATAAATTGCATGTTTCTACAGAATTTCAGTTCTATGACGATATAAGAAACAAAATGTTTAATATTATGAGACTATACCCTAAGGAATTTGATTTATTAAATAATGAAGAGAAACGTTTTATCCAGACCATTCTGAAACCTGGTGCCGAAACATTCACTGACATTTCAAATCTGTACAGAAATTTTACTTTGAGATAGCATGCAGTATTCGATATTCTGTCTTTAATAGAACAGTATATATTCCAATAAGATAGCTGTATTAATGATGGTGCCAAGATCTTTTAATTAAATTTTCCATTGCAACGTACATGTTGCAACATTCATGCTGCATTGAGATAATCATTCGAACCAGCTCTGCTATTTCTTCGAAACAAAAATATGCATCCGATGGATGTCGGCGCATTAAATCAGTCATTTTGTTCACCGAAATTTCTTCTGAAAACTGAAACCGCGCTTTATTCCGACCACCATGACCGTTTCTACAATTGGATTGAGCTTAGGATTGACTAAAAAGTTGGGAAATTTAAAACTGCCCCATGCATTCCCATCTTCTCGGTCACACGTTTTTTCGTTTTTAACAGAGTTAATTCTAACTAACTAATGGCAACTATCGGCATACATTTAAGGCATGATATGTATGATCGTATTTATGGTTACAAGGGTTTTATAACCCCAGAGAGTGGCTCTTGAATTGTATATTGATGTAAGGTTGATGCATGCACGTGATAAGACTTTAATTCATAACCATATTCTTATTTGTATTTGCATAGACTATAGTTGACACTGAAATAGTTTCTTTCCTTTCACTACTGGCAAGATGTCCGGAACACACAAACCAACGTCTGCATCACACATGACACTACCCGTGATAAGTATGTTACGCGATAATGTGTTAAGCGGCCGTCGCCAAAGTGTCATGTGATTAGGTAAGTGTCGATAGAATGCTGTACAACTGAGCTCTTTTTGATTTATTAATTTATTCCTCGTCTGTTTTGAAAATCATGTTCATAGCAGGCGGTTAAGCCAGAGTTTCTCAATACCTTTGAGGTTAATCTACCCCTAACCCCCAATTCTCTCAATTTATAAGACTCCCAAATGTTTTACAGAAATCTTTAGCCTTATGATCTAGTGATATTACATCCATCCATCCATCCATCTATCCATGCATGAATACATCCATCCATCCATCCATCCATACATACATACATACATGCTTGGTTACTTACGTACTTAGAGACAGGAACAGACGAAATGGATGAACCATCATAAATTCACCCTTGGGCATTTTGTGACTGACAAGGCTATTGACCAATCGAACGGGAGCACTGTATTATAGTTGATAGTAATCTAATGCTCGCATTTTTCTGCGATAATTAGTCTACGCAAAAATAATGAAGACTGGTCGCGTTCTTGTTGGACTGCAGGGTGTTCTGGTTTCGCACCCCCACCCCACCCCCACCCCCCTTGCTTAAACGTCATTTTAACTTCAATAATTTCCAGAAAACGCCTGAAATCAGAAATATTTATCTGACCTGGCCGCCATTTTTGTGCCTAAATCCATGTAAAATCCTTATACATTCAACTCAGCAGAACCATTGTATTTTAAATTACAGACATGATCTCGAATAGGTATCAATCATATTGGTAAATGTTACAATTTTAAGTTTCATACAATTCGTTTCCAAATTATGGAATTATAGTTCTCAGTGTATGTATATATGCTTGAGTGTTTATCTTTGTACCTATTTCATTCATCAATTAATTTACGAACTATGAACATGTAGACGCAGTTAAGTTATTCAAGCTTTGACTTTTTATATAATTTTTTTCACATTACTAGACGAGTTGATTATATCAGTCATGTGAAATTTGATGATGCGAAATACACCTATTGAGGAGCAACGAACTGAGAAATTAAATACTAGTAGCAAATGAGAAGGAATGGGTTACTTTGCAATTATCCCAGCTGACACATTACGCCGGGTAGCAAAAACGAAACAATTTAAATGTGGGCTACATAAAAGCATTTCATAGCAAAGTATTTATACATGCAGGTAAATTGTTAGCCGAGTATAATTTGAGGTCCGATAAATGGTTAATGTTATAAATAGTAAAGAGATTTAGTATTTAGAAGAGACAGTTTTATTTAAGGGTCTTGTTTTTTTACGTGTTGAATAATGTCTTTTCAGAGGTGACTGTAGTTCACACCTGTAAAAAAAGCATTCTACCTATTAATAGAAAGATCAAAATAGACTTGCTGTCGTCATTTATATCTATTGAAAATAACATTTCTTTTTACCAAGCAAACATTCCCAAAAATATTTTCCCATGTGCGAGATTCTCTTACCTACAACTTACCTCACCTGAACAGGTAAGAAAAATACAAAGCCAAAGGTTCCACTAGTAAGAAGTAAACCTAATACGAAAGTTATAACCTCAAATTCACGTGGAATGCTTTTGTCCATTTAGCTTATACCCCACATCAAACAATACGAATGCCGTTCCTTTGTTTAGAGACTGACGGGTCTTAAAACGTAAACATTGTTGTAATCACCTGTCTAAACATCGTTGGAGAGCTCTACCCAGTGTAAATGTTTATATTTCTTAAGGTTTCATCATATCTGTGTGCAGTCAAGCAGGCAAAAGGTAGTAGATTTCTAATGAACAAAATTGTTCTCATGAGTCATCTGTCTTCACGAGAAAAGCAACAATCGTCACGATCGTTCTTATATATTTCGTGAAAAAATACGCACTTTCCACGCAGATTGCACATTTTTCATGAAGATTGTACTTTTGTCTCGTAAAAACATTTTCGTGGAAAAAATGCATCGACTAGTAATGGTCACTTTTTCTCTAAAGAAAATTACATTTTTCAAGAAGGAGGCATTTTATTTACGAAAAACTACATATTTTTTGTGAAAATTGGAGACATTCTTGGTGAAAACTCCATTTATTTAATGAAAAAAGTTATTTTTAATACGAAAAGATGTTGTTGCACGTCGATACAGATTTTTCAGGAGAATAATGATGGTTTTCGTGAAAAAGGTACATTTTTAATAACAAAATATACCATCGTCATGAGAATGGGCAGTTTTCAAGAAAATATAACAATCTTCATGAAATTGATCATTTTTCGCCACCAAAGAGGACTCTTTAGGTGAAGTTTCTTCATTTTTCACATGCATGACAGGTGTTGTTGTTGGGTTTAACGCCATTTTTTAGCACAAGATAGGCTATACATGGCGACCAGTATTAATGGTGGAGGAAGAACCCGGAAAAACCCAGGAAAGAACCACTGACCCACGAGAAGCTACTGGCAAGCTTTCTCACATACCCACATTGGCTGAATCCGAGACTCGAACCCACGCAGAGAGGTGAGATGACAGTGAACCGTAACGGAGAGTGCTTTAGACCACTCGGGGCCCCCATGACAGGTGTACATATCTTTCAGGTACAAAACTTGTTCACATTATCGTGAAGATTGTCACAGTATTGGTTAGAGAAATTTTCATATAGAACTGAACATTCGATGTGTACGGCCATTTCTTTCGTGAGCAAGTTAGAGTTTTCATGAAAATGCTTTTGTATTGGTTTGTTTGTTGTTTTCTTTTCTTCACAATAAACTAAACAGATTTGTAGAATGTTAATTCTACACGGAAGAGGTGTCTTTAAACAGTCAACAAAGAATAGCGTCTTGCTTGCGAAGTTGTTACTTTTTTCACGGCAAAAGTGCAATTTTCATTCGGAATTAATATTTTTTGCAACAAAAGTGTCCATACGCTAATTTTCACAGAAACTTGAAGTTTTGTGACGAAGAGATGCAATCTTCAGGAAAAATTTGCATTTTTAACTAGAAAAAATGGAACAGTTTTCATGAAGACTCGTGATGTGTTCTTTAATAAATATGACTTACCACCTTCTGCTCATAATTACATGTTCAGCCAGAGCGCGTACTTTTTAATTAAAAATTATGATCCCTTTTTCACGAAGACCGCGACAGCAATAGTTAGATAAAAAAAAAATAGCTGTGTTGTGAAAACTTTTCTTTGTGAAAAATCGCTACCTTAATGGGATGAGTTTGTCATTGACATATTACAGCACGTGAAAATATGATCAACTTTTTGCATCATTTGCTCGTGCAAAAAAACTTACTACACTTTGTTTGGACTCGTACCTGTCTTGAATACCTATATGTTTACGCTTTGACTGAGGGGGAGGGGGTGGCCGAGTGGTCTAAAGCGCTCTTCGTTACGGATCACTGCTATCTCACCTCTGTCTGCGTCGGTTCGAGTCTCGGATTCGGCCAATGTGGATATATGAGAAAGCTTGCCAGTAGCTTCTCGTGGGTCGGTGGTTCTTTCCGTGGATTTCCCGGTTTCTTCCTCCACCATTAATACTGGCCGCCATGTATAGCCTATCGTGTGCTAAAAAATGGCGTTAAGCCCTACAACAACAACAACAACAACGCTTTGACTGAGCACTGGTCATCAGATCTATGCATAAATATTTGCAAATGCCTATTGAGATGACCTTGTAGTCTAGATATGTTGATAAGATTTCCAGTGAGTGTCCTGTTTACAAACCATTCTCATTTCTACCGTGTTAATTAATGCACACGGTCAAACAAAGTCGTTGCTATAAGCTTTCACATAAATCTAAATATAGCTTGTACAAATCCCAGGTATTTTGTATAGTTCTGACCTGTTCCTTTTAATAGATATGATCTGCCGTAAAGCCCGGGCAAGCTCGTTTGCTTTTCTCTCACCCGAGGTGAATATTATGGTCCGGTGTAGCATTCAGGTAAGTTTTTGAGTACCACTTTCTTTCGATAATTGAAAGACAGCATAATTAGCTGCCATCAGATGAACTGCTGTTTGCAAAAATCTCATTTCGCCCAACGAGCTCTCCGTGTATTATCTCCCTTGCCATTGCTATCTCTCGCTCCATTGCACAGACGACGCAAGCATACGACAATATATTACGAGGGGAGGGTGGTGTTATTTAGCGATAAATCTTTGAGTCAATAACGAAACGGCGAATAGAAATCTAGTAAATAAATACATGAATGTTATGATATTAGTGAAAGAAGAAAAAGAAAGATGGCAGAAAGGTTGATAAGCGGTAAAGAATTAGAGTGGTGAGGAGAGGGAATAATAAATCAGATCCTTCGGTATTGTTCTTATTGTCGTTATCTCTCAATGGCCAATAATTTTCCAGTTACAGACTATTACTTAAGTCCTTGTGACCTCAACATTAACGTATATTGTATGCACCTACTCCATTAATTAGGTCACAGTGCCGTATGATTAGGATTTATTGTCTTATAGGAAACAATACTTATTCAACCTCACGTACATGTATGTTTAATCTTTTCTATCTCATCCTACAAGTATGCTTTAATCCTTTTCAACCTCAAATATATGTATGCTTTAATCCTTTTCGACCTCACACACATGTATGCTTTAATCCTTTGCATTATGGAATATCATTAGAAATACAATCATAAAGGATGCAAAGGTGCATATCGAGTGGTATTGATTTTCGTATTTAATTTTGTATGTACAAGTAGTAGTAGAGAAAATCAGGATTCTGGACCAGGACCACTTTCTCTAAATGATTTCAGTTCATCCCACCACCACCCTGACCACCCCGACCCATGTCAAAAAAGGACCGACCAAGGGGCAGGGGTCTATTTTATTTATAAAGTTTAGACAAAATTTCATACCCTATCATCACCATACTTTTTTTGATAATTATTTTCATACCTGCTAACTCTCATTGGTAGAATATCTGTTAACATACTGTCAATAATACGAAACTCGCGTATTAAATCGTCCATATCATATTTTACACCTCGTAAATAAGATCGTATTTGATAAAGTAATTTTTTATAAGTGATACTTGCTGTTTTGCAGGCATTTTTTTTAGTCTCAAGTCGAGGCTCAATTTTTTCACACGCTGTTGCAAGAGAAGCACCAACACCAGATATTATTAACAAAAATGGGTTTAATGATGCTCCACTTGAGATTATACGAGAGCTAGTCATTAGCAGTGGTAAATATGATATTACTCGAAGTATTCTACTATAATACTTGTAACATTGTTTTACACACCAAAGGTTTTTATTATAAAATCTTTAATATTGCATTAGTGCATCCACATCTTGTTTTGGAATTTCTTTTTTACTGATGTCGTAATAACAATCAATATTTTCTTCCAACCTTGCTGATTTGACTTCTTCAAAAAGCTTTTCTCACTTAACATCACTGAAATTATCGATTTCCTCGTTAAGATTTTTGATTATCTCTAGACAGTTGTTAACAATAATTGGATCAAATTTAGGCTTATCACGTATCATTGGTAGAATTGCGTTCGAGTACACTTTAATAATTAACGTTGTATCCGCTGTGCTAGCGATTTTATCTAGGGTTTGTTTGTCGTGGTAGTACATACCAAGATGCTTTAAAATTTCTCGTTTTGAAAAACTATCGTGTAACTTTTTGTTTCTTTTTAATTTTAATATTTTCGATTCCACTAGTTTGTTGAGACGATTATGATTGTCGTTTATTCGTTTTTCTTCCTGAGCTCCTCCACCATAAGCTCGTGCTTTTATTAGATCTAATTGAATTATTGTATCAATATTGTCCTTGCTGAGCTCGGGCAATATTTCTTTCAAAAGGATTTCAACTTTTTTTTGTTCTTCTTGACAATCATCAGGAGAATAGTATTTGTTTATTATTTCAAAGTTTCATATTGCTTCTATTAGTTGTGGTCCTCGCATATGCATAACGCGAACAAAATTGTTTTCGCTTTCTGATAATTGGCTTGCTGGATCGTTTATCGAATTAAATCCAATTATTTTCATATTATTGATTTTATCGATAGCTTGTGATTTAATGCCAACGTCTGATGTAACAAAATATACGTTGGGTTTAAAAACATCATCGTAAAATTCTCTTGCAACGGTTATGATTGCTGGTTCAGATATTATTTTGCAACGTTAGATTAAATTTGATCATCAAGTGCGTATATTTAAAATGCTGTCAATCCTGGAAACGGACCTTCAGCACCAGCAACATAAATTCGAAAATAAAAGTACTTGTTAACAGTGTTCGCAGTTGGAATCGTAAAGGATTGTGTTGTTGAAATATAAGTCTTTGTTGTACTATACAATATTACCCAATTAATATCATCATTTGATCCTTCCAATAGCCAAATATAAATTCGCCCAACACTAGAGTTTAATCTGCCGCGCAAATGAAATTGACAAATAGCTCTGCCGCGCAAATGAAATTGACAAATAGCAACTGAAACAAAACATTTGATTTTAATCCAAAAGTCTTTGGTTTCACCATTAGTCATCTATTCTTGTCTATAATCAAAAGCAAAAGCGTGATGAGGATAATTTTCAGGATAATGTGTTGATGCGCTTACCTCAAACGCAACTCGGTTATCAGATGCCTCAAAAAGTGTTGGAATATACCCAACATTGTGTTTGATTCGTTTTACACCACTAGATAAACTATCAACATACGCTTTAGTTGTCAGATCATTAGGGTTAATTGGAACATATGTTGGTGTTATTTTATTGTTTCTCGTATTTATATTGCCTGACATTGGTCCGCCGGATTGTCTTAAATACGGGGCGAGTGCTCCTTTTAACTGAGCATAACTAATAGCATCAGTATCATCAGCTGGTGGTGAGGTTATGGGTAATCCAGTTACTTTTAAGTTATTGCTCATTATCAGGTTACCTGTCATTGTGTCGCCGGCCGTTTAAAGCTTGTTATCGTCAACAGATTTTAGTTGAGCATAACTCACCGCTTGTGTAATATCAACGTTTGCTGGTGGATATGCAGTTTCCAACCCAATAATTTTTTATTTTACAGATTAATATTACCCGTAACTGTTCCACCGGTTTTATCAAGCTTGTTGCCATCCACATACTTCAACTGCAAATAACTTACCGCTTGTGTTTGATTTAAGTTTGCTGGCGGATACGCGGTTTCCAAATTTATAATTTTTTTCCTAACATATTTTAGTTGCCGTTTAACGTTCCTCCTGTCAGTGATAGTTTGTTATCGTCGATCGCTTTTAGTTGTGAGTAACTTACCGCTTGAGTAAGATTAACCTTTGGTGGTGGATAGTCTACTTCTAAACCAAGTACTCGTTGATTTGACATCAAGAAATTACCTGTCATCGTATCACCGGTTTTCTTGACGAACGCTGATGTATCAGTTATTGTTAGTTCGTCAGCGGAAATGGATAATGTTAGTGTTGTTCCAAAATTTGTATAATAACTCATATTATGTAAATTATATAACATAAAATTATATAACAATGACGCAGTCATCGGCAACAAAGTCATCGATATTAAATTTTGATACCGAACGATTAATTAAGCATAAACACAACAACTAACTTCCAGATTGCCATTCTCTTATTGTTGGCCGTACAGGATCTGGTAAAACAAATCTATTATTGAATCTTTTGCTCAACAACAACTTTAACTACGATCGTGTGTATATTTACACAATTAATCCACAACAGGATAAGTACGAATTATTGAGCGAGTACAACGATAAACTTTGTGATGAGCTTGATGTTGGCGATGATATATTTTCATTAAAACAACCAGAGGATTTAATTCCTGTCGATGAACTTGATTCATCCGAGCATAAAATAATTGTATTTGACGATATTCCGCTAAACAAAGAGGAGATGAATAAGATTAGATCATACTTTTCATTATCGCATAACAAAAAATGTAATTCATTTTATCTTGCGCAGGGGTTCTATAAAGTCTACAGATTTATTCGGCGGGATACTGGATGTTTTATATTATTTCCAGGGCTAGATAATGTTGATGTAAGAAATATTGCAAACGAACAATGCGGTGATGTAACCAAGGATAAGTTTATTGAATTATATCATCGAGCAACCAAAGACAAATACAATTTCTTTTTATTTGATAAACTAGCGCGTGATCCAGCTAAAATGTTTCGTTGTTGTATTGATGAATTTCTCTAGAAAAATTTTATAAAGCATATGAAAAAAAACTATGAACAAACATCAACAAAGAATCGAACTACTAAAGAAATTTGTTGAAACTCGAGCTGCTTTCAAGAAGAAAGTGCAAGAAGCACGTCGAGGGCAAGTTCAAGCGGACGAAGCAGTTGCTAAACTCTTTAAGCCGGTTCTGAAGCAGTACTTGGCAAACAACTACAAATATCAACATTATCTCCAGAAGAACTAAAAAAAAGTACAAGAAAAAGGATTGTTAGGCTTACTCGGAGAAAGATCAAAAGAAGAAACTAAAAACATTGTAGAGGAACTTGTAAGAAACATTGCTGATCCTTTTGCACGACAGGCTGAATTTGACAGATTAATGAATAAGTCTCTTATGCTTCAACACGCGATAACAAGACTGACGGTTAATGCAGCCGAGTTAAGGAGGTTAATAGAAGATGTGTCAAAGCAAACTAAGGAATTAGCTGAGGAACAAAAAAGAATAACTGAAACTACCGTAAAAATAATACCTATTGAAAATCAGATAAGAATTTATAGAACAAATGCACGTGATAAAATATTAGATAAAGAATATGACAATTTTATTGGTAAATATAATATGAAAGACACTGGCAATATTCGAAATTGGTCAGTGGAAAAATATGAAGATTCAACAGAAAACTTAAGAGAAATTATAAAAACTGGGTTAGATGCTGATGAAGAAATAAAAAATTTAACAGAGTAAAAAAATATTTTGGGAGCATATGATGTTGTAAGAGAAGGAATTATTGCTGCATTAATGCTTAAAACAGCAATACAGTATCGAAATAAATCAGAAGGTTATAAATCATGGCCTGTCAAAAGAATGTTTGATATTTACAATCAAAAATGAGATAAAGGATTACCAGAGGAAAGAACTGGATCTGGCGTTCGAGTGTTTACATCAAACGCTGAAATGTTTGACCGACTGTTGTTGCTGATATCATCAAAAGAAGCTGGAAATGAAAGCTTGGAAATCGACAACGAAATTATTGATATATTAGATCATTTTAGATCAAATAGATTAATAACATAGACGAATACGAAATTTTACACAGCTATCTTATCGCGCAAAATAATCTGACAACCTTGACTAACGTCGACAACATTACTATTCAAGTCGTCACAAACAACGAGTGACAGCGCAAACTTTTCTGTCAACTATAATCCATCAATAGAACTTGATCCTGATAAACAGTATGAAATTGGATTGATTTCTGCTACTGTGTGGCATTCTATGGCAAATGTGAAAACAAGCGTCAACGACGACTTTACATTTAATCCTGGCGCGTGGTTAGCAGTTAAAATACCGCAAGGAGCCTATAACGTGACTGATCTTAATAAAACGATAAAAGAACTAATAACAAAAAATGGAGGCGTCGCAGACAATCTTGAGTTAACTCAAAACTATAATACTCTACGAGCTAGAATCACGTTAAAAACTAATTTGGTAATCGATTTTTCACCAAAGACCACTACTGCATCGCTGCTAGGATTTCAAATTCAACAATACGGCAGCGTTGCAGAACAAAACGTATCGTATGATGGAGATTTACCGGGTAACATAACAGAAGCAAATACAATGTTAATCAATTGCTCTATTGCACTAGGATCTTACTCAGCCAAAGGTAGCCCAGGTCAAACAATCTATAGTTTTCCGCCAGATGTTCCGCCGGGATTGCTAATGCATATCACTCCTCGACAAATAATATACTATCCGATTAATCTCGAAAATCAAATAACGATTATAACAATGCAACTAACAGATCAATCAGGGTGACGAATAGATCTCTACAATGAAATTGTCACATATTACTTACATCTACGCGCAATAGCGTAGCTATCAACGACATAAGTCGTTGCGTAAGTTGTCGGTGTAAATTTTATAAGCCTATACTTTATATAGGATACTGAATAACAAGATAAGATCGAAAACAATTTACAGAAGAAAAATTGTAGGCGGATTTTTTGGAAATTTATTTACAACAGTACCAGGAATAGCGCGTAAAGTAGCACCGATTCTGATTGACGCTGGTAAAGCTTTTGCAACATTGGCAGCTAGCGCTGCTGGAACCGCGGTCGGACAAAAGATCGCTGATAAAGTTAAAGGCGCAACACCTACAGTTTCCACAGCGGAAATAAAACAAGCAATATGAGATATTGCACCGACAAAAGAAACAAAACGAGCTATGATAGCCACCACAAAAAATTACTATCACCACGTGGTGAACAAGTAATACGCAAAATTGCAAGGAAAACAAAGCCAATGATTCCTGTTGCTTTTTAAAACACGTCACAATTTTGTGTGGCGATTATAAAATAATGTCAGCCAAAATTTATCTTGATCTTACCGAAGAAAATGATACTGACTACACTGTGACAGAATTCGAATACGTCGAGTATCTCGATGAAAACTCAAACGAACTAAATAAAGCTGGCGTTAGAACTATTAACACAAGAGATGAGGATGTCTTTCTATTACCGCATAAAGCGGTGTTAGAAGTGCGTGGCCAGTTATTAACTGCACTAGGCGGTGATATTGCAGCTGGTGTAGAAGTTGCACTTGTCAATAACGGTTGGAGCATGCTTAAAGGCGCAGGATACCAACTGGCCAATCAAACCGTAGAAGATATTTCAACGCACTTGCCTATAGCAAGTACAATACTTAATATTGTCTTGTTTAGCGATGGTTATTCGAGATCAATCGCAACAAATATGATGTGATTTAAAGACACCGGAAGCGGATATTTCAGGTGGTATTCTTACACACGGCCCTGACGCTGCTGCAGATCTTATAATCGTTAGAAATTTTCTTATAGCGAATGCTGTTTATTTTAGTATAGCTGTGTTACGTGCAGCTGCAGATGTAACTGCTGTTAGAAACTCGCTGACGCAAGCGTGTAATAACCTTGGAATAGCACCGCCAGGTGCAGCTGTAGATGCTTTACTATGTTAAATTTAATAGATGGCGTTATTAGTACACGTAACAGAAGATATAACGAGGGATATGCCAAACGAAAAGCGTTTTCCGCAGAGTCTCGCCAAATAACGATGATGCTTCTGTTAAGTACAATATTTCGATTTTGCCGTGAATATAACAAAGTTTTTCGCGGAATAAAACATACACTTATTCTAGATCGAGCGGATCAAAATGATTGTATAATACACGCTGATGGAGTAGCTGAAGGACAATTTGTTATTACAAGATTAGCGCTGTGGATGCCACGAGTTGTTCCATCGGTAAGCAAAACGATGGAACTCAAATCATTATTGATCGCGTATACGACAAAGATATATTTCCAGCAAAACAGAATTTATTAAACAGTAATTCATAACGCAACCGATTACACCTGGCGTGTTACAACTACGTCTAGCGAACAATTACCGCGACACTTATTTGTTATATTTCAACGACAGGCGCGTTGTAATGATCAAGAAATGAACAACTCCGTATTCGAAAACCCTGATGTCAGACGAATATTTGTTAGAATTAATTCAAAACAATATCCCAAACGTGCAGTCGAATGCAATTTTGCCGTGGACGCCACCAGAAACATATCTTGGCCGTATATGTACCTCATGGAGGCAATGCAAAAATATCAGGACGCGGACAGTGGATCTCAGATATCGATCGAAGAATTTCGATCGCTGTATCCTATCTCTTATTGTGACGTTTCAAAACAATCCGAACGAGCTATCGGATCAACTGCTGATATCGAAGTCACTTGGACGCTTGGCGTAGCGCCAGCTGAGCTGTATTTCGCATAAGCGTTAGTTGTCAGTGATAGATTCTTGACAATTGACGCAACCAAAGGAAGAATGACTATTCAAGCGTTAAAACAATATTACATCCTTGATATAATCAAGGATAATGAAAACTGAATACACAACTCGAGAAATATATCTAACGTCTGGCCAAGTTGAAAAATTATCAGCGGCAGTTGCTAAACGCAATTCTGTTTCCTTAAAGATATCTCCAGCGACTTCTGTAGTTGGTGACAATGTCACTGCGACACATAAAACAGCAGTGAAAGTAATGCTGACGCAACAACAGATAAATAAACTCAATCGCAAAGCGATCAAAGGAAAACCGTTTGTTCTTAAGCTGTCCGTTGCACAAGTAACGGCGATGTCAAAACACGGCGGCTTTCTTAGACCAGCACTTTCTGTGATAGCTAGCGCAATATCAAACATTTTACCTGTGCTCGGAACATTAGGACTAGCAGCAGCATCAGGGGCAGTATCAGGAGCAACTAAAAGAGCGGTATCTGGCGATGGAATCGCTGGAGGTGGTATCAAACAAATCTATCCTCAGTTACTTTGTCATCGTGTTAGTTTTATATAACAATAAAAAAAGCCAACCTAAAAACGAGCGCCAGCTGCAAAAAAACAACGACAAAGTCGTCGAAAATAAGAAAACAACAAAATGTCCGCGGGTGTCAACGACAAAGTCGTCGAGGACGACAACACAAGGTGGATTTCTTCCAGTCGCTCCACTCCTAGCGGGATTAGCGGGAAGTCTACTTCCGAATCTGCTGGGAATCGGACGAGGAATGACTCTAACAGGCACCAGACGCCGTTGAGTAATTCTGATATACTTGAAAAACTAAAATCCGAAACCGACGACAAAATAGTCAAAAAATGGATTTCGTGGAGTGTATTCTAAAGACGAACTAGATAATGTATCAGCAGGTGGTTCGTATATCATAAACATACAAAACTTCAATGATGGATCTGGAACATATTGGGTTGCTGTTTACGAGAACAATTATTTTGATTCGTTCGGACTTCCTCCGAGTGATCTTATAAAAATATATATTTTTTTAAAAAAATTAAAAATAAATTACTCATCTAATCAACTAGAACCAATCGGAACATCCGCTTGTGGTTATTATTGTATTATGTTTATCCGACAGATGTCAAAATATCCAAAGTTTTTGAAGTTTATTTTACAATTTGATAGGTATTCGAGCAAAACTAATGATAACATAGCGCAACGACTTTCGTCGTCGCAATATTAATATTGTGTGATAATCGAATATAACAATGTCTCAATCATAAACATACTGCCTCAAATGCAAAACTAAAACACCTAACAAGGATGAGAAGATAGAAAAAAACAAAAACAAAAAAAAATAAAAAAAATAAAAGAATGATGTTATAAAGTATTTGTGCTGTTTGCGGTAGAAAAAAAAAGCATATTTCTTGCTTCGTCAACTCCAGATATGATTCCACCAACGTTCGGATCTGGAATAAAGTTATTTTTGTCGATGATTAAAAAATACAATAATGTGCAATTGTGGTTGTGATAAAGATCTTTGTATCGAACAAGATAAAATTGTTACTTATTGTCAATCCTGTAATCGCCATGAGGTAATTGACTCTGGGGTGGATATCCATAAATTTAAATTGCTTGTGTGTTAGTTTTAAAATTCTTTTTTATTTTATTTTTGTTTCATTACATTTTATTGTAATGATTATTGAAAGGATTCGAAATTCTTTTTCAGTAATTCGATATTTTCTTTTAGTAAATGTTGTTTATTTAAGACGTAAAACGTGTTACATGAGAATTATTTTTAGTTAACCTAGTTCGTCTTGGGTTGGCAAGAACGTAAACAGGCAGTTAAAATGATTGGTCAGTATCAGGGCCATACTTTGATTGCGTGATCACTATGTGTAAAAAACGTTTCTTTATTATTGGTTCTTAAGTGGGGCTACACTGGCGTACGTGATAGATTTCTTGTAGTAAGAGACCACATGACCCATCTCGCGAGACTTGAAATGATGTTTTTGGGGTTTAAATACGCATTCTTAATATTCTTCTGGCAGAGTCGTTTTAACATCTTGAAGGAACAAGGTGTCATTTTTTATTTGTTGCCAGATTGTTTGTTTTTCATCTGATTTTTGGATTTAATAATTTATTCTCCTGGAAACTCAACAAGTTGACTTTCTTATAAAAACATTCTGAAAGATATTCATGGAAATTTACTCTGGAATTATTCGGAAACAAAAACTGATTCAATTGAGGAATTGTTGATATTCGTACATTGGTCCACATCTGACGTCATCGCCTTCCATATTTGTATGTCGTCGAGATTCGAACCTGGATTCTAATAGAACTATTTAGTGATAGGACTTGTATTTTTCATTCTTAGGATTAAATTTTGGATTATATTCACAAACTGTAAGTCCTATTTACCAATTTTTACATTGTTTTTCTAGGGAAATAAATTATTTTGTTAAAATATACAAAGCTTGTTGACTTCACTCTTTTCTTCTGTTACATTTGTACGAGCCTACACGTAACAAAATACACTGGGCTATATAATCCACTTGACAAACAACTAGATGAAAACGATAATCCATTACCAAGACAAGAGCCTTATAATCAAGTTGATGCGATAGCAATCCGTCACGACATCTCTTATCGGGATAACGAACAAGATAAGCCTGGCTGTGATAAGATAATGCTAGATGAACTTAATGATATGAACTGTAAATCTGCAAGAACGATTTGATAGAAAGTTAGTTGAAGGATCGATCGGAACAAAATATAAGTTGGGACTTGGAAAAGAATTGTACGATGACCCGGCGATGAAATCGCTGGCATCAGAATTACACAAACCTAAAAGAAAACTTTCCGCGACGTAAGGTTGTCGCGAATGCCGTTGATGATATCTGGGCAATAGATTTAGTTGATATGTCAAATTTTGCTCATTTCAACGATAATAATAAATACTTGTTTAACGTTATTGATGTTTTTAGTAAATACGCGTATAGTATAACTGTTGCGGATAAAACAGGAACATCGATAACTGATGCACTAAAACAAGTAATCGTTAGCACTGAAAGAAAACCGAATAAATTTGGACTGATCATGGAGCAGAGTGTATAATAAAAAATTTGAGCAGTTTTTGGAACAAAATAACATAAATATGTTACAGAAAATGAGGGAAAAGTGTTGCCGTTGAAAGATTTAATCGTACACTAAACGAGTTGATTCATAAACATTTGACAGCTAAAAACACGAACAAATATATTGATGATCTTCCACAAATTGTTGATAAATACAATAACACAAAACATCGAGCTACTAAAATGTCACCGAACGATGCGATTAAAAATCCAATACTAACGAACGAAAACATGTATCGCAGACATAAATTTAAAGTCGGCGATCGAGTTAGAATTTCATTAACACAAAAAATATTTGAAAAAGGATTTACTCCAAACTGGACTGGAGAAGTATTTCTAGTTGATAAAGTTTTACTGATTCTACCTGTAACGTACGCGCTAAAGGATTTATCAGGTGAGACTGCAATTGGTAGTTTTTACGAACAAGAACTACAAAAAAACTGAACAAGATGTTTTCGTTATCGAACGAGTAATCAAAAAGCGTGGCAATAAAAGCCTTGTAAAGTGGCACGGGTACAGCGATAAATTTAAAAGTTGGATATCAAGTAAAGAAATTAGTACTGGGAAATAATTTTTTGATAAATTTCCTCGTACTTACGCAAGACAGATTTGCATTTTACAGGTTTACACAATGATAATAAATGCTGTCGGCGATCACCAGAGGTCGTCATTAGATTAAATATCTTGACAAATATAAAATCAAATTTTACATTTTTCTGTCGGTCTAGAATTTTTATGTTTAATAACGGCTTTATCAGCCGCCAAAACGACTGATTCTCGTCTACTGTAAAATTAAATTTCAAAATTTTTTTGTGATATGATATTTTACGTTATATCGACCAGTTGTCGGTCTTCCGTAATTTTTCTTATTCCACAACGTTGTCGCAATAAAGTCATCAACATCATCTTCAATAACGTCATCAACATCATCTTCAATAACGTCATCAACATCAGTTTCTTGTGCTATATCATCTGGTGTCAACGATGTATCATAGATGCACTTTAGTTTTTCTAAGAGACTCATATATAATTTTGTATAACTTTAATATATAAATAATGGACAAGATAAGATACATCGAGCATATAAAGGTATACGGCATTGGTGGCCTCAAAGACGCAGTAAAAAGTATTAGCAGGCGAAAAAAATATCTCAGTTAATTTGTTTTTGTTTCGCGGCGGAAACGATAAAATTTTATTGACCGACTCGGAAAGAAAACGATTGTACGATGATGGAAAACTTCATAGAGAAGCTATCATGTTGTGGTGCCATAGCTGCGTTGGTCGAGATGATCTCGCGAAAATATTACAAGAGGTTTAGTTATCATTGTATCAGAAGACGATTCTGTCAAATGTTGATTGTGATATTGCAGTATTTGTAACATCATTTGCAGCACTCTCAATTGTTGCTGGACTTATCTTACAGTATCGAGCAGCAGCTGAAATTGATTGAAATTTTAGTTCTCATCTATTTCAGTATTTACCGCAATGATAGATTTAGCCGGGCATCTAAAATTGATACCACCACCTCGTCCTTTTCTTATATTTTTCCTCTGTATAATTAGTTCTAGTTTTTCTAGACGATTGTCGGTTTTAATACGGTTGATATGATTAATAACCAAACCATCTAGAATAAGTCTGTTAAACGTTTCATAAGCAAATCGATGGCTGTAATAATTAATAACGTCAGTTGGTATTCCTGGTATCGTTATTCTGAGGTATCCACTGTTGTTCATCAAACCAACAACTTTTTTTTGTTTTTGTTTTTCGAATAATTCCACGATCGTTCGCGTCGTAAAGATCAAACACCGGATGAGGTTGAAACTCATACTGTAAAGATAAGTTTTCAATATTATCGGTAACAGCGCCGTTAACATGATATACACGTTGTCTTTCTGGAATATCATCACAAAGTAACGTATAAATAAAATCTTTTTTTTAAAGATTTCAACCCGCTCAGCATTATCGCCTTTTACACTGATCTTATAACTAGCTGGTGTTGCTTTACCAAACGGTTTTCCATAGTTGACGTACATCACCAACTCTAACATATTTCCCGCGTACTCGTTGGACTTGGGATGAACATAATAATACTCCTGTTCGCTTGCGCTTGTCATCATTAAATTCCGTGCCATTATACTATAAGAAATCCATTTGTTTAATTGTACGTTATTCGATAGGTGTATAGTGCGGTGTGCTATAAATAGAATACCTGTTGAACGTTCAATTAGACATTTGTTAGTGTAGTATATAACAATGCTGAAGTTACGTGATATCGCTACAAGGAGCATTATCGGAGAGCCAATAAAGATAGCAACTGCTTTCGCAGGATTTGACAACAGCTATCGATTTTATAAACAAATCGTTCTGGTACATTTCACATCTATAAATCTTTTTCATTTGTTAGAACCAACTATAAAACGTGAACTTGAAAAACATAAGGGCTTGAAAATCCTATGGCAGTATTACGTTATATTTTCTAAATTACATGTGACAGAAGAGTCAACTGACGAGGAAATTACAGATCCTTTTATTAACGCAAAATCGAACGCGTTTTGCTTGGAACTAATATTTCATTGCTAGTTGTTAATATACACCAGGAAATTTGAGAAAAAGATAGAAGAATTCACTGAATCAGGTTCTGGTTGGAACTTTGAGATGATTACTGAAATTTTATTTCACACGATGAAATATAACGTATTACGCGGTAGTTCATATATTGACCTGCCACAAAAAATAAAAAATAAAAATGCTGTATTAATGTAAAAGAACTTTGATAGTAAATGCTCCCAGTGGGCTGTTCTTTCTGCGATGTTTCCAGAAAAAGAACACTCCGATCGTGTAGCCAATATTTTAGTCACGTTACAAAATTAAATTTTACTTGCATTGACTTTCCATTTGCGGAAAATCAAATACCAAAGTCTGAAAAACAAAATCATATTTCAGTTAATGTATTTGGTCTTGACGAGCATGAAAATGTTTATCCAAGGTATATTTCAGAAAAAGCTTCGCAATCGACAATAAACTTATTGTTTTATAAGAATCATTACGTTTGGATCAAAAACTTTAACGGACTTGTTGGTAAACAGTATAACAAAGATAAAAATAAAGCATTCTTCTGTTATCGTTGTTTGCACGGATTTTCCGAGTATAAAAAAATCTGATAGTCCTCCTGATAAGAGATTACAAGATCATATACGGTATTGCTTTGAAGTACAACGAATAACAATGCCAGGTAAAGATAAAAATATTCTTCGGTTTGTCAATTATAAACATAAACCAAAAATTCCTATTGTTATTTACGCCGACTTCGAGTATTTACCTCAACCTGTGCTTGGCGTAGAAAATAATCCTAACCAATCAAGTACAAGAAAAATTCAAAATCATGTTCCATGCGGAGTCGCATATATGATAGTTTGTTGCATTGATCTGAGTTTATCCAAATCGATTAAATTATATCGCAGTAAAACTCCAGCTGTTTGGCTTCTCAAGTAGTTGATTAGTGAAGTTGATGATATATTTAATCGTTTAAGAAGAATCGTTCCAATGATAAAACTAACATCTCAAGAAGAATCTGATCACGAACAAGCAAAAGTTTCACATTTGTGAAAAAGAATTTGACACGGAGCGTGTATCACCAGCGCGGGACGCGGAGCGTCTCGGTAATAAAAAAGTACATGATCATTGTCATTTAACAGGGCAATATCGTGGAGCGGCTCATGATAAGTATAATCTAAAGTTTCACGCTCCAGATTTTATTCCAGTTGTTTTTCACAATTTCTGAGGATATGGCAGTCACATTATCGTAGAAGCTTTTGGTGATCCTAAAATAACGTCTCGTTTAAAACTCGATAAGGTAATCAAGTGTATCCCAAATAATTTTGAAAAGTATATGTCAGTTACTTTAGGTAAGTTGCATTTCATCGACAGCCTACAGTTTATGGCAGCATCGTTAGAAGAACTGGTAAAAGGTTGTAATGATTTTTATAATCTACAAGATTGTTCCGGCAGAGACGAAGTCTCCAAAGCAAGCTTTTAACAAAAAAGGAGTATTTCCATACGAGTACCTCGACGATTGGAGTAAATTTGATGAAACTTCTTTATCTGACAAAGATAAATTTTATTCGCAGCTAAAAAATGAAAATATAACCGATGACGAGTACACATATGCACAAGATAATTGGAAAGAATTCGATTGCAAAACATTTGGCGATAATCATGATTTATATTTGAAAACTGATGTGTTATTGCTGGCGGATGTATTTGAAAGCTTTCGAAAAGTGAGCTACAATAATTATGAATTAGATCCCTGTTGGTATTACTCTGCTCCTGAGTTATCTTTTGATGCTTTGTTAAAGATTAGCAAGGTAGAGTTAGAATTACTAACAGATGTTGACATGTTTAACTTCATCAAAAAAGGTGTCCGTGGCGGTATGAGCGTGATGACAAAATAGTATTCGGAAGCAAACAATAAGTATATGAAAGAATACAATCCTGAACTTCCATCGAAGTATATCATTTGTCTAAACACAAATAATTTGTATGATTATACAATGTCAGAACCAATGGCGTTTGGTGGATTTTGTTGGATTACACCTGACAAATTTCTGGCGGAAACAGAAAAAAAGATACCTGACGATGTTTCATATTTTATTGAAGTTGATCTCGATTATCCTACTCCGCTACACGATTTACACAACGATTATCCGTTTTGTGCGGAATCAATAATAATCGATTATAGTTTGTTATCTCAAGAGCAACAAGCAGTAGCATCGCCAAGACAAAATTCTATGGTAAAAAACTAGTCCCAAATTTACTTGATAAGCGAAATTATGTTTTACATTACAAAGTCTTAAAACAAGCGGTAGATGCTGGCCTTGTGTTGAAGAAAGTTCATCGTGTGTTAAAATTTAATCAGTCGCCGTGGATGAAAGGTTATATTAGCTCAAACACTTCGAGGAGAGCTGTAGCGAAAACCGATTTCGAAAACAAACTTCCTTAAGCTTATGAACAACTCCGTCTTTGGGAAGACAATGGAAAATAATAGAAAGCGAGCAAACATCGAGCTCTAGTTAATGATATCGACCGCCGAAACAAACTTATATCAGATGATGATTTTGTCAGTATGAAAAGTTTTAATGAAAATCTTGTCGCGATACAGCGACGAAAAACAAATTTAAAGCTTAATAAACCGATTTATGTTGGAGCTTCTGTACTTGGTTTGTTGAAGTGGCTCATGTATGATTTTCACTATAATTTTGTGAAGGTAAAGTGGCAGTCAAGTAGATTATTGTTTACCGATACTGATTCCCTTGTTTATGAAATAGAGACCGATGACATCTATCAGGACATCTTTGATAACCGACATTTGTTTGATCTTTCCTATTACCCTCGCGATAGTAAATTTTATGACGATATAAATAAGAAGGTTATTGGTAAGTTTAAGGATGAAATGAACTCTCTCATCATCAAATACTTTATTGGATTGCGAAGTAAAATGTATGCCGTATTGCGGAATAATAATGAAATAACAAAAACATCAAAAGGTTTACCTCGCGAGTTTGTTAAAAAAATTTTATGGGATTTGATGATTACAAGCACGCACTTGACGGAAGTGTTAGTTTTATAAGAGCAGTGGCAATTCGAACAAATCATCAAAAACTTGAAACAGATGTTATTATCAAACTTGGACTAAGTAATCTCGATGACAAACGTTATTGCGAAAAGGAATAGATACGTTTGCACTTGGGTATCGTTGTGATGATAGATCTGTACCTGACATTATATTCGATGACTACGTCATTACGACTAGGGTATGAAATTTTATCTAAACTTTAAAAATAATGTTCGAAAATTTGACAGTGATAAATAGCAACAATAGCAAGATCAAATATCTAATGATAGACTGTAAACAGTCGACAGTTGAAATTAACAATGAAACATCAGGAATATGTTTTAGCGGCCATGACTGGCTAAAACTTTCACTTATCAGATCTGGCAACAGAGAGTAATTTCAATTATCTTGAAAAATTAAGCCAGGAATTGTCAAAAGGATTTAATAACTTTCATGATCCAATCAGTCAACAAAAATATACTAAACTTACCATTGATCTTGATCGATCCAAAGTATATTTTATTGATAAAAAATATCTTCTCAATAAACTGCAGATAAAAGATTTATTTGAGTCTCTCAGGTGTGTAAGCGGTAGGGCAAAGTTTAGTCTTTTTGTCGTGATGCTGAAATATTTCTAATATCCACAGTTGAAACACTGTTAATAGGTGATGAAATCTAAACTTTATAAATAAAATAATCCCCTGCCCCGTGGCCGGTCCTTTTTTAACATGGGTCGGGGTGGTCTTTGTGGTGGTGGGATGAACTGAAATCATTTAGAGAAAGGGGTCTTGGTCCAGAATCCTGGTTTTCCTCTACAACTCAAGTGTGTGTCCGTCTGTGTATTGTTCATTACATATACGGCATAAACTATGTCATCTGCATCAAAATATGCATTGACTAGAATGTCACGAGCAGGGCCAATGTGGGTATGTAAGAAAGCTTGCCAGTAGCTTCCGGTGGTTTGTTGGCTCTTTCCGGTGATTTTCCGAGTTCATCCTCCAACAGTTAGTCAAGGGGGTTCTAAAAGGAAAAAAAATAACGTAATTATTTGCTTCAAATACAACGATCTTGTCTGCTAATGGACATCATTCCCAAATCAGACATCAATGTTAGAGTCTCTGTGCAAATACATCGGACACTTCATATTGTCGGCTCGAAACAGTTTTGTTGACATTTTCATTAATATCAGCTAAATTAAACAAAATTGATTTTTTAAACATTTAATTTCCGAACATGATTTAGTAAGATTTATCCAGCGGTCATAATTGTTTTGACAAAGAGCGCCAGACACTCTTTATTGCCTGTAGTTCAGTTCCATAGACACTGTTACATGCCATGCACTGCCATGCAATGTATTCATTTAATTTTGTCACTTATGTCAACACCAGTCAAATGTAAATTAGGGTTGCAGTGCCCTGCTTTTCTTGCTACATTGGCTGTGACAGGTTTTATAATTATGTATCGTCGACTTGCTATGATTCTTGCCCTCAACGTGAATTTGAACGCTTGCTTTATAATATTGCCAGAAACTATTAAAATCACCATCGAAAGTGTTCAACTGTATCTACTTAATTTATTCATCGTTGAAAAACCCTAATAGACTAACTGTGTCGAAATTTGTCTGTTTCTTAAAGTTCGTTCATTGTTCTTGCCCTCGAAATAAAGGTCACGTGTCATAAGATGGGAACTGGGCAGTTAGACTAGGTGTAAAATCAGTCGTTGATGGTGTCCATGTATTATTGATTCTTACATCTGTAATATGTTTTACTACTTTCAAATATATTTTGACAGCAACAAAACAATTTTAAGCAATGAGAAAATATCAAAATACTATAAATTAATAGAACGGTATGCATTTTGAAACAAAATTCTAACTTATTATTTTTAAATATATGGTGAAATTTTAAATAACAATTTTCAGGATTTCTTAAAGATATTTTTCCTAATATTACAACAAATCAATACAAATCTTAAAATAGTACCGCTTTCCATTGGATTTATTCTTTCTTCTAACCTGATATAAGAATTGCATATTAGAGTAACCGAGTTTAGCCGTCTCAGAAATCAAGTCGTAGGTTTACTGTTAATAGAAAGGTAAAGAAAATCAAATATAAATAGTGGCCCTGCCATGATAGATCTTCATTGTGTTTTCTTTTATATGAATTTTAGTGCGTATTTAAATCTTATTCGTCAAATATTTGTTAATCAGCACTTACTGTAACTATCAGCGAATTATAGTGACCCAGCTGATGAAGTCAAGATGTCAAAATAAGCGCGTGAGGTTGCGAGAAATATGGCGCACGAATAAAGGACGGGCACGAAGTTACTACGGTCAATAATGCTGTACCGACGAAGCATATAATTCATCAGAATTTGATGTTAGTTGATTCTTAGCACATGCCTTCAAATTTATATCCAATTATAAGCGTGAAATAAGAGAAAATTCTTGAATCTGGATTCATTTCATAATGAAAAATACAGTCAAGTATCTTTTTCATTCAATATTTCACTCACGTCCGCATTGTTAGTCTTGTACCATGATAAGCCACAGTGCATTCGCATAATACAATATTAGACCAAACTTAAATTACAGGTAATGTGTATTCATTGTTCCAGGTAATTGAATTGAGATGTAGGTTAGCCTATTCTTAGCGTAAACGTCATTTACTTTCGCTTTGATTTTGTGCCATTGTACTGGACGTAGTCAGTGCCGGAAAACGTCTGTAGAGACGGCTGACAAAATAAAACAAAGTTGTTGAATCAAACTCAGGAAATCCGTCTTCAAAGCTGTGAAGTTTTCCTAAAGTAGGTACTAAGAATTTGTGAAGTTTGCCATGGGTTGGTGTACAGAATTTGTGAAGTTTTCCGAAGGTAGTTGTATAGTTTGTGAAGTTGGCCCAGGGTACGTATACACAATTTTGTGAAGTTTGCCCAGGGTAGGTATATATATTTTGTGAAACTGGCCCAAGGGTAGGTATAAAGAATTTGGACAAATAATGATAGAAACAGGACAAGAAAGAAAATGAGATTTTCCGTTCTGAGTGGAAATTGTTATTATTTCAAAATTGTTATTTGAGTAGACACTGAGTAGAGACATTGTGTGTAAAGGCAATCACAATCTATATCGCTTCCAAGAAAATGTTTTCATGTTCATGAACCGATTAGTTATCACTGGAAAGAGATATATTGTACGTGTTGAAAAATAGTTAGTGTTATTGCTTTATTGTGTAACATCAATTGTCGAAGTTTTAGGGGCTTTTTTTATATCTGCAGAAAACTGAATATTCATAACATTAGTAGACCATGCAGAGTTTGATTGTCTGTCACAAGTTTATTAGGTACGGTCAGGAAATTAAAATTAAGTAAATATATAAAGAAACAAAAACAATCGAGACGTAACAACAGATAGATAAATGGAATACAGTAGCAGTTGTTGTTGTATTAGTAGTCGAATTATACTGA
Organism: Megalonaias nervosa; assembly: GCA_016617855.1. Taxonomy (NCBI): domain Eukaryota; kingdom Metazoa; phylum Mollusca; class Bivalvia; order Unionida; family Unionidae; genus Megalonaias; species Megalonaias nervosa. The sequence goes on along the minus strand of JAECUM010007347.1, from coordinate 384 downwards.
AATATTTTTATTCATGAGAGAGGGAGAGAGAACGTTTTGAACAACTGAGATCGAATCAGCTTATATGTACTTCCCAATAAATATCAACAGATTTATTAAACTGAGTATATGACAGGTAACGTGATACATGAGAATCACAAGATCGCAAAATAATGTATGTGTGTGTGTGTGTGTGTGTGTGTGTGTGTGTGTGTGTGAGAGAGAGAGAGAGAGAGAGAGAGAGAGAGAGAGAGACAGACAGACAGACAGACAGACCTTTTGAGCTCGAACCAGTATGTACTTCTTAATAAACATTAACAGATCCATTATATAAATTATATCACAAGCAAAGTAACACATATGAGAGAGAGAGAGAGAGAGAGAGAGAGAGAGAGAGAGAGAGAG
>JAECUM010007346.1:0-32770 GCA_016617855.1 Megalonaias nervosa | reverse complement strand
TGCCCTGAGTATCCTGACAAACTTGGATATCATGCTGCGCTTTAAAATATATGGGCGATTTTCCTGCAGCTAGTACTCCACGAGAGTTTCTGTAACTTTGTCAATTGTATATTTGTGTCGTTATGCAAAATTTAAATACTAAGCAATTGCTTCATTTTGAATATATTTAAGAAGATTCAAATGCATGCCCCTCACGCAGTCGTTGGATCACGACTCAGTCTTTAAATATCAACATATATTCCATTACTATCAGTTGGGGAACATATCTGAACCTTGTATACATGAACTAACATCATCTCCTCACGCCTGCAATTTGAATGGCCCGAAAGGATTCACTTTAATACTCTGCATTTCCTTAACATTGATAATACGTACAAGTTTAATAACCTTCTGTAAAATACACGTATCAAAACCAATATTCTTTATTTCCTACCAAGTAAGCAACACCGCACATGTGTGTTATGAAAGAGTTTAAATAGCAAGATTCGCTCTGTAACAATGGGCATTAAAAGCGGATACAAATATTCGCTACAGGATTTTCATTTGGTTGTATCATGAAAAGTGTCTCCTCTTTCCAGCAGCAAATTTTTAAAAACTAAATGGACTAATATATCCATTTACAGCGCATTATTTTAAAATAACAAAGTCTTCAAATTCTGTGCAGTATAGTGACCATAAGTGAATTACTTCAATTCTAATATAGGCTAGCACAATTAAGTGATGAATGACCCTAACTCTTCTTAAACAAGTATAATGCCCTCATGTTGTTTACGCTACACCCATCAATGCATGGAGTAGTTATCAATAGATACAGGCATTATATGGGTTCTTTTGCTTGTGACACATCCTTGACTCCACCGTTAGAGCTTATTAAATTTATTCCACTTGATAACGTCTAAGATGCTCCTTGAAAAACATTGTGTTATATTTTCCAAGACATTATTGTCATCAGTCACTAATAATATTGAATTGGTGCATTAGATAATTATAAAACTTCTAATTTATTATACTTCTATATTACACTGCATGATCTTGCGTTTCAAAAAAAAAAACATACATTGTATAGTGCCTTTCGCCTTGCTAATATATTTAAAATATATTCTTTTATGGTGGACTCTCGTTGGCATAATATAAGGACCACACGTCCTATTACATCAATTTCTTTACTATTCCTGTCTATTTATTTGTTAAAAACATCTCAATTTATTACAACAGTGTCTACTGTGTTTTTAACAATATTATCTTATTTTTGTAGAAAAGAATTGTTTCAAATTTGCATCGTAACATATAGAGAAGCTACTTCAACGAATTAAGCACTCGTTCACTTTCCTCTGTATACAATCACTTTCATTGCACAGTGACCTTAATTTGAAATTGAATATAATACATCTTACCGACCCTCATCAAGTGTTTCAAATACTTCATTGATTATCAGGTACGTTCAATGTGTAAAAGTATCATCACTACACCGTGTTTAGATCTCAATATATTAACTTCCGTAGATACATATTTTCCAATTATTATTATACACTAAATGATGCATTGTTTTCCCTTCAGCACTGAACTGTCCTCGCAACTGTCGCTTTAACCCAGTGTATTTCATTTATATAAGCATCATAAGTTTCCTCATTTTGTCCAAAAGAAATGTGTAAACCATAAATATCGTCATCTTCGAATCAAGAAATCTTTAAATTATACAACATGTTCTTAGTTTCATTGCAGTAAGATCATAGCTTTCCTATCGTTTAGAAGCCGACGTCAGTGAGTTAAAAACCTAACATTTTTGTAACCGTGAAACAAGTTATTTTAATACTTTCCCCGTGGCCATCCAAACATTATCTTCTGTTACCATAGCATACAGAAATTTAATGATTCATTTCTTATGAAATGTCTTTTGAACTGAAACCTTTTCTAGTGGTATCCGATTGCTTTATTCAGTATCACGCTAGGCGATTAAAAACAATAGTTTTAAAAAGGACTTGATATTCTCCTGTCCCTTTTGCTACCATCTGCAATCAGAGTCTCTCAAAGTATCAAAAGAATTTGGGCCATAGCGTTTTCTATAATCTCTGAATTTGGCAGGGTCACTATATTTCTCTCAAATGCTTTTATTGTTTTTCCTTCAAAATTTACACTCGTTTAAACCATTTCCTTCCTATTGCCTGCAACATACTTTGCTCATATACTTAGCACGTCTATTTCCCATGTAGTATAATCGTTGCTAGGAAACAGGAACATAATTTACAAAGATTCAATATGGTTATTATCTCGGAATAAGGAATAGTGTAAATCCTGATTAAATTCTTTAAATCTAGAACAAGCCTAGTCCGCCTTAGAAGACCAATAATATATTTATATAGGTTCTTATTGTACTAATTAACACCATATTTCTCAAACTTGCAAATATGGCAAGTCAAGCACTTTAGCTCTTCTCCCTCAATAACTTCCCTTCGATATCATTACAGACCTAGAAGCACCTGCTGATATTTTTATCTCTTGCCAATGTTGATCATGTACTTAGGCTACGAGAATTTTCTGTGGTTTTGGCAACGTCGGCGAAAGTCGAAATTCTAACTATGTCAAGCTTATTTATATATCATCAATGCAATAATTCGGCATATTGATTAATGTAACAATCGTCTTGGAAAATATAACGCAGTATTCAAAACTCTTTTCAACTCTTGAATCATAATTCAATGGAAGAAACTAAATAGATTTGGAATGGTTTGTATAGCCAGGAAGTGTCAAAAAGAAAAAAGGAAAAACAACGACAAATCACGATTAATCTTTGTATCATATACTAACCCTGGTTACATCGTGTCATCTTTACTCGGACTTTAGAAATCTACATAAAATCTATCACCATGCAAATCAATGGCCAGTATGTTTTAACCTTATCAAAGATTTAGTAATGTCTTCTCATCGGGTCTGCAATGCAATGTAAATTTAATATTTCTTATTCAAATTGTTTATTGCCGTTACATTCGTAATATACGTGTAAATGATATACTATAAAGTGCACATAGGAAATTAATATTCGTGTAGTTGTCACGACTAGACTAGAGCTTTGGTTATAGTCACATTATGTTCGTCTTCGCAAATTTTATGAACATTCAACACAGTTTGCATAATCCCTGCCACATGCACATACCCTCAATGACTTCTGTTACCGGATGTTGGCATCCAAAGACTTACGGTATCCACTTGCTTACGAAACGTCTTGTCTTTTGCAATTTCTTTAGTGGTATCAGATATCGTCTATTCAAGAAAACCCACACCCACACAATTTCAATTAAAGAGTTTTAATATGGATTCGTACTTTCTGGCCTATAATAACTTATATGCCTAATTGAAATTTCCTACATCAGTGGATGAAACCAAAGATTTAGAATTTAACAAGTTTTAATTTCTTTTCGGTATTTAGATTTCTTCAAAGTTGTTTAAACCTTTGTGTTCACTTGGTGACCTAGTTTCCTCTCGGTTCGCAGCTACATTGTCAACATATTTAAAACGTTTATTGTGTATTATGGAGGATCGTTGATATGAGACAGAAACATCCTTTACATTCATTTCCTACCATTTTCAGTTCAGGTTAAAGAGTTCGTTTAGATACTATTAGGTTCTTCAAATATAACTCGCTTAGTCGTCATTAGTTTCTAATTTCTGTCCACATTTTGTAAAATATAAAACAGTTATTTTGGCAAGTAAAGTCCCAATTCTTTATTTTTCTTTACATTAAACTCATTAACCTCATAAACCTGGATACATTCTTGGGTTTTAAATGTCTGAGCGATATTCCTCAACTTCTTAATCTACAGGAATGTTCTATAACATTGTGAATTGTCGAGATGTATCTACTAGTCACAACTTAAACCCATGATAATAACTTAATTTTGAATATACCTCAGAAGATTATTACTCGATATCTAAATAGCAACATAAAATCTATAAATATTTAATGACCAGTGATTTTATACTCATAATACAGTTCTCACCACTCAGCCATTTGGCACGAAATTCCACTTTCCAAAAGAGAGGTTCCTTATAAAAGAACGTCTGTTTTATATTTCATTTCAAATCATGGACTACGTCTAATGATTTGAGAGAACCAGCTCTTATGAACAAATAGCAAAGGAGTTGAAAATTATCAAGCCATCTTTAAAACTTCGGTTCAAACATCATCTTGGGGGATTTTAAACGAAGAAACCCCGCAGCGATCAAGAGATTTCAATAGACAAAAGGTTTTATAAACAGTGACTACGATAGCTCTAGCCACCAGATTGTAGCAGCCACCAGTGAAGAGATGGACCTGTGGGTGTTATTACGATGGCTTTGTACGTATTTTTAAACCATTTTATACATTCTCCTGTCGGAGTCAAATAAAACCAGAAATATTCGTTTCCTACGTATGATTAACACAAACTTGATTAAACAGAGAGTACATAGATAAGACATATACAGCTATAAAGCCAATCCTTTCGGTCCATTTAAACTGAAAGAGAACAATCGACTTTACAAATATGTAAAGCTACGTTTTAAATAATCAATCGAAATAAGCAATATAGTGACTGATGTTAGAAAAAGCTTGGAAAATACAAGGTAATGTTTACAAGATTTTTAAAGCCCTTCAACCGTCTTAAATTTAATCAATATCATAGGTCTCGAAAGGTTTCACTGGTCAAGACGTGTCCTAACCAAAACTAAACACACACAAAATAAAAACCCACGATTACTACTTCTATCCCATTATAACCCTGGAACAATTAGACCCCAGTGAATGACTTACTTTAGGGCATGTTGCCAAGGACTAAACGTCCAACCCTTTCGTATTCGTCTCATCCGTCTTGGCTCTTGATAAAGCTATATAAAATATACTACAATTAAATGCCCAATTTTCTTAAAACCATATTTATGTCTGTTACACTGGTCCTCTAAGTTTAATAATATTCTAACAAGCACAAATGAAGTCATTATTCATATATGTGTTGCAATTAGACTAGACTTTGGCAAAAGTCACATTTTTTTCGTCTCGAATAAGCTTGTCAAACGTGTGCACAGCTCGCTCACATAATGGTTCCCACCGGCTCATCCTATCATTGACTTCTGTTACCATAGCATGCAGTGAGTTCCTGTATTCATGTATTGGCGACACGCTGCGTCTATTCAAATCTGTTGAGTGCTATCTGATTTCCTCTATATAAAAGGGCCCAAATTCTTTTATGGACAGAGTTTTTAAATATGGCTTGGTATTGTATACTCTTCGGTATCTCGTATCCCTAATAAATCAGTTGATGCAATCAAATATTCAGAAACATACAGTCTTGTCGGTATTTATATTTCCACAATGTTGTTTCAAACTTTGTATTCATTTAGTCACTTTGTTTCCTCTCTGTTCTCTCTTACCTTGCTAACATATTTAACACGATTATTTTGCATACATGACAGTGTCTATGAGACAGAAGAATTCTTTACATTCATTTTATATCCATTTTAGTTCTGAATAATAAGTAGTTTTAAAGGTAATTATTTACTTTAAAATAGAACCGGCTTAATTGTTGTTTTAACAATAGTCTCAAATTTATGTTCCAGATTATTGTTTGTAGTTAGTAACCTGTATTAAGGAAGTGAAATGGGCAAGTCAGTACTTGTTTTACTTTTATTTCATTACACTGCCCTGGGTACCGTGACAAACTTGGATGCCATGCTGCGCTTTAAAATATCTGGGCGATTTTCTTGCAGCTAGTAATCCACCAGCGTGTTCTGTTACTTTCTCAATTGCACATTGGTGTCGTTATGCAAAATTTAAATACTAAGCAATTGCTTCATTTTGAATATATTTAAGAAGATTCAAATGCATGCCCCTCACGTAATCGTTGGATCACGACTCAGTCTTTAAATATCAACATAAATTCCATTACTATCAGCTGAGGAACATATCTGAAACTTGTATACATGAACTAACATCATCTCCTCACGCCTGCAATTTGAATAGCCCGAAAGGATTCACTTTAATACTCTGCATTTCCTTAACATTGATAATACGTACAAGTTTAATAACCTTCTGTAAAATACACGTATCAAAACCAATATTCTTTATTTCGTACCAAGTAAGCAACACCGCACATGTGTGTTATGAAAGAGTTTAAATAGCAAGATTCATTCTCATACAATGGGCATTAAAAACGGATACAAATATTCGCTACAGGATTTTCATTTGGTTACATCGTGAAAGGTGTGTCCTCTTTCCAGGAGCAAATTTTAAAAACTTAAATGGACTAATATAACCATTTACAGCGGATTATTTTAAAATAACAAAGTCTTCCAATTCTACACTCTATAGTGACGATTACTTCAATCCTAATATAGACTAGTACAATTAAGTGATGAATGACCCTAACTCTTCTTAAACATGTACAATGATATCATGTTGTTTACACTGCACCCATCAATGCATTGCGTAGTTATCAATGGATATACACATTATATGTGTTCGTTTCCTCGTGACACATCCTTCATTCCACCGTTAGGGTTTATTCAATTTCTTCGATTTGATATCATCTAAGATGCTCCTTGAAAAACATTGTGTTATATTTTCCAAGACATTATTGGCATCAGTCACTAATGATATTGAATTGGTGCATTAGATAATGATAAAACTTCTAATTTATTATACTGCTATATTACACTGCATGATGTTGCTTTTCAAAAACAAACATCCATTGTACAGTGCCTTTCAACTTGCTAATATATTTACAATATATAATTTATAGTGGATCTCGTTGGCATAACATAAGGACGACACCTCCTATTACATTAGTTTCTTTACTATTCCTGAATATTTATTTGTTAAAGATATCTCAGTTTATTACATCTAACAGTGTCTACTGTGTTTCTAAGAATATTATCTTATTTTTGTAGAAAAGGATTGTTTCAAATTTACATCGTAACATATAGAGCAGCTACTTCAGCGAAGTAAGCTTTAATTCACTTTCAGCTGTATACACTCACTTTCATTGAACAATGGCCTTAATTTGAAATTGAATCAAATACATCTTGCCGACCCTCATCAAGTGTTTACAATACTTCATTGATTATCAGTATTATCACTACACCGTTCTTAGGTCTCAACATATTAACTTCCATAGGTACATATTTTCCAACCGTTATTTTACACTAAATAATGCATTGTTTTCCCTTGGCACTGAATTGTCCTTACAACTGTCGCTTTAACCCAGTGTTTTTCATTTACATAAACATCATAAGTTTCATTCATTTTGTACAAAAGAAAAGTGCAAACCATAATATCGTCATGTTCGAAACACGAAATGTTTAAATTATAGAACATATTCTTAGTTTCATTGGAGTAAGATCATAGCTTTCCTATTGTTTAGATGCCGACGTCAGTGAGTTAAAAACTTAACATTTTTGTAACCGTGAAACAAGTTATTTTAATACTTTCCCCGTGGCCATCAATTCATCACCTTCTGTTACCATAGCATACAGGAACGTAATGCCTTCATTTCTTATGAAACGTCTTTTGAATTGAAACCTTTTCTACTGGTATCCGATTGCTTTATTCAGAATCACGCTAGGCGATTTAAAACAATCGATTTAGAAAGGACTTGATATTCTCCTTGTCCTTTTTTACTACCATCTGCAATCGGATTCTCTCAAAGTATCAAAAGAATTTGGGCCATAGCGCTTTATATAATCTCTGAATTTGGCAAGGTCACTATATTTCTCTCAAATGTTTTTATTGGTTTTTCTCTTCAAAATTTACACTCGTTTAAACCATTTCCTTGCTATTGCCTGCAACATACTTTGCTTATACGCCCCACAGGTCTATCTCCCATATAGTATATCGTTGCTAGGAAACAGGAACATAATTTACAAAGATTCAATATGGTTCTTATCTCGGAGTAAGGAGTAGTGTAAAAGCTGATTAAATTCTTTAAATCTAGAACAGGCCTAGTCCGCCTTAGAAGACGAATAATATATTTATGTAGGTTCCCACTGTATTAATTAACATAATATTTCTCAAACTTGCAAATTTGGCAAGTCAAGCACTTTAACTGTTCTCCCTCAGCTACTACCTATCGTTATCATTTTAGACCTAGAAGAGCCTGCTGATATTTTATCTGTTGGCAATTTCGGTCCTGTACCTAGGCTACAAGAGTATTTTGTGGTTTTGGCAACGACGACGAATGTCGATATTCTGACTATGTCAAGCTTACTTTTATATCATCAATGGAATAATTCGGCATATTGATTAATCTTACAATCGTCTTGGAAAATATAACGCAGTATTCAAAACTATTTTCAACTCTTGTCTAATTACTCAGTTGAAGAAACTTAATAGATTAGGAATGGTTTGAATAGCCAGAATTTCTCAAAGAGAAAAGGAAAAAACAAAAACATATCACGATTAATCTTTCCATCATTATACTAACCCTGCTGTTATTAGGTTTTAATGAATGAAATGGATTTTATTATGTTGCACAATGCTAAACATTATAACCCTTGCATGATCGTGTCATCTTTACTCGGTCTTTAGAAACCTACATAAAATCTATCACCATGCAATTCAATGGCCAATATGTTTTAACCTTATCAAACATTTAGTAATGTCTTCTCATCGGGTCTGCAATGCAATGTCAATTTAATATTTCATCTTCAAATTGTTTATTGCCGTTACATTCGTAATATACGTGTAAATCACATACTATAAAGTGCACCTAGGAAATTAATATTCGTCTAGTTGTCACGACTAGGCTAGAGCTTTGGATATAGTCACATTATGCTCGTCTTTGCAAATTGTTTGAATACTCAACACAGTTTGCATCATCCTTGCCACGTGCACATACCCTTAATGACTTCTGTTACCGGATGTTAGCATCCAAAGAGTTACGTTATTCACCTCCTTACAAAAGGTCTATGCCTATTGCAATTTGTTGAGTGGTATATCGTCTATTCAAGAAAATCCACACCCACAGACTTTCAATTAAAGAGTTTTAAATATGGATTCGTACTTTCTGGCCTATAATAACTTATATGCCTAATTGAAATTTCCTACATCAGTGGATGAAACCAAAGATTTAGAATTTAACAAGTTTTAATTTCTTTTCGGTATTTAGATTTCTTCAAAGTTGTTTAAACCTTTGTGTTCACTTGGTGACCTAGTTTCCTCTCGGTTCGCAGCTACATTGTCAACATATTTAAAACGTTTATTGTGTATTATGGAGGATCGTTGATATGAGACAGAAACATCCTTTACATTCATTTCCTACCATTTTCAGTTCAGGTTAAAGAGTTCGTTTAGATACTATTAGGTTCTTCAAATATAACTCGCTTAGTCGTCATTAGTTTCTAATTTCTGTCCACATTTTGTAAAATATAAAACAGTTATTTTGGCAAGTAAAGTCCCAATTCTTTATTTTTCTTTACATTAAACTCATTAACCTCATAAACCTGGATACATTCTTGGGTTTTAAATGTCTGAGCGATATTCCTCAACTTCTTAATCTACAGGAATGTTCTATAACATTGTGAATTGTCGAGATGTATCTACTAGTCACAACTTAAACCCATGATAATAACTTAATTTTGAATATACCTCAGAAGATTATTACTCGATATCTAAATAGCAACATAAAATCTATAAATATTTAATGACCAGTGATTTTATACTCATAATACAGTTCTCACCACTCAGCCATTTGGCACGAAATTCCACTTTCCAAAAGAGAGGTTCCTTATAAAAGAACGTCTGTTTTATATTTCATTTCAAATCATGGACTACGTCTAATGATTTGAGAGAACCAGCTCTTATGAACAAATAGCAAAGGAGTTGAAAATTATCAAGCCATCTTTAAAACTTCGGTTCAAACATCATCTTGGGGGATTTTAAACGAAGAAACCCCGCAGCGATCAAGAGATTTCAATAGACAAAAGGTTTTATAAACAGTGACTACGATAGCTCTAGCCACCAGATTGTAGCAGCCACCAGTGAAGAGATGGACCTGTGGGTGTTATTACGATGGCTTTGTACGTATTTTTAAACCATTTTATACATTCTCCTGTCGGAGTCAAATAAAACCAGAAATATTCGTTTCCTACGTATGATTAACACAAACTTGATTAAACAGAGAGTACATAGATAAGACATATACAGCTATAAAGCCAATCCTTTCGGTCCATTTAAATTGAAAGAGAACAATCGACTTTACAAATATGTAAAGCTACGTTTTAAATAATCAATCGAAATAAGCAATATAGTGACTGATGTGAGAAAAATCTTGGAAAATACAAGGTAATGTTTACAAGATTTTTAAAGCCCTTCAACCGTCTTAAATTTAATCAATATCATAGGTCTCGAAAGGTTTCACTGGTCAAGACGTGTCCTAACCAAAACTAAACACACACAAAATAAAAACCCACGATTACTACTTCTATCCCATTATAACCCTGGAACAATTAGACCCCAGTGAATGACTTACTTTAGGGCATGTTGCCAAGGACTAAACGTCCAACCCTTTCGTATTCGTCTCATCCGTCTTGGCTCTTGATAAAGCTATATAAAATATACTACAATTAAATGCCCAATTTTCTTAAAACCATATTTATGTCTGTTACACTGGTCCTCTAAGTTTAATAATATTCTAACAAGCACAAATGAAGTCATTATTCATATATGTGTTGCAATTAGACTAGACTTTGGCAAAAGTCACATTTTTTTCGTCTCGAATAAGCTTGTCAAACGTGTGCACAGCTCGCTCACATAATGGTTCCCACCGGCTCATCCTTTCATTGGCTTGTGTTACCATAGCATGCAGTGAGTTCCTGTATTCATGTATTGGCGACACGCTGCGTCTATTCAAATCTGTTGAGTGCTATCTGATTTCCTCTATATAAAAGGGCCCAAATTCTTTTATGGAAAGAGTTTTTAAATATGGCTTGGTATTGTATACTCTTCGGTATCTCGTATCCCTAATAAATCAGTTGATGCAATCAAATATTCAGAAACATACAGTCTTGTCAAAATTTATATTTCCACAATGTTGTTTCAAACTTTGTATTCATTTAGTCACTTTGTTTCCTCTCTGTTCTCTCTTACCTTGCTAACATATTTAACACGATTATTTTGCATACATGACAGTGTCTATGAGACAGAAGAATTCTTTACATTCATTTTATATCCATTTTAGTTCTGAATAATAAGTAGTTTTAAAGGTAATTATTTACTTTAAAATAGAACCGGCTTAATTGTTGTTTTAACAATAGTCTCAAATTTATGTTCCAGATTATTGTTTGTAGTTAGTAACCTGTATTAAGGAAGTGAAATGGGCAAGTCAGTACTTGTTTTACTTTTATTTCATTACACTGCCCTGGGTACCGTGACAAACTTGGATGCCATGCTGCGCTTTAAAATATCTGGGCGATTTTCTTGCAGCTAGTAATCCACCAGCGTGTTCTGTTACTTTCTCAATTGCACATTGGTGTCGTTATGCAAAATTTAAATACTAAGCAATTGCTTCATTTTGAATATATTTAAGAAGATTCAAATGCATGCCCCTCACGTAATCGTTGGATCACGACTCAGTCTTTAAATATCAACATAAATTCCATTACTATCAGCTGAGGAACATATCTGAAACTTGTATACATGAACTAACATCATCTCCTCACGCCTGCAATTTGAATAGCCCGAAAGGATTCACTTTAATACTCTGCATTTCCTTAACATTGATAATACGTACAAGTTTAATAACCTTCTGTAAAATACACGTATCAAAACCAATATTCTTTATTTCCTACCAAGTAAGCAACACCGCACATGTGTGTTATGAGAGAGTTTAAATAACAAGATTCATTCTGTATACAATGGGCATTAAAAACGGATACAAATATTCGCTAGAGGATTTTTATTTGGTTACATCGTGAAAGGTGTGTCCTCTTTCCAGGAGCAAATTTTAAAAACTTAAATGGACTAATATAACCATTTACAGCGGATTATTTTAAAATAACAAAATCTTCAAATTCTACACTCTATAGTGACGATTACTTCAATCCTAATATAGACTAGTACAATTAAGTGATGAATGACCCTAACTCTTCTTAAACATGTACAATGATATCATGTTGTTTACACTGCACCCATCAATGCATTGCGTAGTTATCAATGGATATGCACATTATATGTGTTCGTTTGCTCGTGACACATCCTTCATTCCACCGTTAGGGTTTATTCAATTTCTTCGATTTGATATCATCTAAGATGCTCCTTGAAAAACATTGTGTTATATTTTCCAAGACATTATTGGCATCAGTCACTAATGATATTGAATTGGTGCATTAGATAATGATAAAACTTCTAATTTATTATACTGCTATATTACACTGCATGATGTTGCTTTTCAAAAACAAACATCCATTGTACAGTGCCTTTCAACTTGCTAATATATTTACAATATATAATTTATAGTGGATCTCGTTGGCATAACATAAGGACGACACCTCCTATTACATTAGTTTTTTTACTATTCCTGAATATTTATTTGTTAAAGATATCTCAGTTTATTACATCTAACAGCGTCTACTATGTTTCTAAGAATATTATCTTATTTTTGTAGAAAAGGATTGTTTCAAATTTACATCGTAACATATAGAGCAGCTACTTCAACGAAGTAAGCTTTAATTCACTTTCAGCTGTATACACTCACTTTCATTGAACAATGGCCTTAATTTGAAATTGAATCAAATACATCTTGCCGACCCTCATCAAGTGTTTACAATACTTCATTGATTATCAGTATTATCACTACACCGTTCTTAGGTCTCAACATATTAACTTCCATAGGTACATATTTTCCAACCGTTATTTTACACTAAATAATGCATTGTTTTCCCTTGGCACTGAATTGTCCTTACAACTGTCGCTTTAACCCAGTGTTTTTCATTTACATAATCATCATAAGTTTCATTCATTTTGTACAAAAGAAAAGTGCAAACCATAATATCGTCATGTTCGAAACACGAAATGTTTAAATTATAGAAAATATTCTTAGTTTCATTGGAGTAAGATCATAGCTTTCCTATTGTTTAGAAGCCGACGTCAGTGAGTTAAAAACTTAACATTTTTGTAACCGTGAAACAAGTTATTTTAATACTTTCCCCGTGGCCATCAATTCATCACCTTCTGTTACCATAGCATACAGGAACGTAATGCCTTCATTTCTTATGAAACGTCTTTTGAATTGAAACCTTTTCTACTGGTATCCGATTGCTTTATTCAGAATCACGCTAGGCGATTTAAAACAATCGATTTAGAAAGGACTTGATATTCTCCTTGTCCTTTTTTACTACCATCTGCAATCGGATTCTCTCAAAGTATCAAAAGAATTTGGGCCATAGCGCTTTATATAATCTCTGAATTTGGCAAGGTCACTATATTTCTCTCAAATGTTTTTATTGGTTTTTCTCTTCAAAATTTACACTCGTTTAAACCATTTCCTTGCTATTGCCTGCAACATACTTTGCTTATATGCTCCGCAGGTCTATTTCCCATGTAGTATATCGTTGCTAGGAAACAGGAACATAATTTACAAAGATTCAATATGGTTCTTATCTCGGAGTAAGGAGTAGTGTAAAAGCTGATTAAATTCTTTAAATCTAGAACAGGCCTAGTCCGCCTTAGAAGACGAATAATATATTTATGTAGGTTCCCATTGTACTAATTAACACCATATTTCTCAAACTTGCAAATTTGGCAAGTCAAGCACTTTAGCTCTTCTCCCTCAGTAACTTCAGTTCCTTATCATTACAGATCTAGAAGCGCCTGCTCACATTTTATCTGTTGGCAATTTTGGTCATGTACTTAGGCTACAAGAGTATTTTGTGGTTTTGGCAACGACGATGAATGTCGAAATTCTAACTATGTCAATCTTATTTATATACCATCAATCGAAGAATTCGGCATATTGATTAATCTTACAATCGTCTTGCAAAATATAACGCAGTATTCAAAACACTTTTCAACTCTTGACTCATAATTCAATGAAAGAAATTTAATAGATTCGGAATGGTTTGTATAACCTGGAAGTGTCCCAAAGAAAAAATGAAAAACAAAGTCAAATCACGATTAATCTTTGTATCATATACTAACCCTGCAGTTATTAGGTTCTAATGAATGAACTGGTTTTGATTATGTTGCAGAAGACTAAACATTATAACCCTTGCAGGATCGTGTCATCTTTACTCGGTCTTTAGAAATCTACATAAAATCTATCACCATGCAATTCAATGGCCAGTATGTTTTAACCTTATACAAGATTTAGAAAAATCTCTTCTGCAATGCAATGTAAATCTAATATTTCATCTTCAAATTGTTTATTGCCGTTACATTTGCATTATACGTACAAATGATATACTATAAAGTGCACCTAGGAAATTAATATTCGTGTAGTTGTCACGACTAGAATAGAGCTTTAGCTACAGTCACATTATGTTTGTCTTCGCACATTTTATGAATATTCAACACAGTTTGCATAATCCTTGCCACGTGCACATACCCTTAATGACTTTCTGTTACCGTTTGTTGGCATCCAAAGAGTTACGGTATTCACTTCCTTACAAAATGTCTTTGTCTATTGCAATTTGTTGAGTGGTATCAGATATCGTCTATTCAAGAAAACCCACACCCACAGAGTTTCAATTAAAGAGTTTTAAATATGGATTCGTACTTTCTGGCCTATAATAACTTATATGCCTAATTGAAATTTCATACATCAGTGGATGACACCAAAAATTTAGAATTTGACAAGCTTTTATTTCTTTCCGGTATTTATATTTCTTCAATGTTGTTTAAACCTTTGTGTTCATTTGGTGACCTAGTTTCCTCTCGGTTCGCAGCTACATTGTCAACATATTTAAAACTTTTATCGTGTATTATGGAGGATCGTTGATATGAGACAGAAACATCCTTTACATTCATTTGCTACCTTTCTCAGTTCAGGTTAAAGAGTTCGTTTAGATACTATTAGGTTCTTCAAATATAACTGGCTTAGTCGTCATTAGTTTCTAATTTCTGTCCAAACTGTTTAAGAATATAAACGGTTATTTTGGCAATTAAAGTCCCAATTGTTTAGTTTTCTTTACATTAAACTCATTAACTTCATAACCTTGGATACATTATTGGGTTTTAAATGCCTGGGCGATATTCCTCAACTTCTCAATCTACAGGAATGTTCTATAACATTGTGAATTGTCAAGATGTATCACTAGGCACAACCTAAACACATCGTAATAACTTAATTTTGAATATACTCAGAAGATTATTACTCGATTTCTAAATAGCAACATCAAATCTATAAATATTTAATACCCAGTGATTTTATACTCATAATATAGTTATCACCACTCAGCCATTTGGCATGCAATTCCACTTTCCGAAAAAGAGGTTCCTTATGAAAGAACGTCTGTTTTATATTTCTTTTCAAAACATGGACTACGTCTAATGATTTGAGAAAACCAGTTCCTGGGAACAAATAGCAAAGGAGTTGAAAATTATCAAGCCATCTTTAAACTTTCTGTTCAAACATCATCTTGGGGGATTTTAAACGAAGAAACGTAGCAGCGCTCAAGAGAGTTCAATAGACAAAAGGTTTTATAAACAGTGACTACGATAGCTCTAGCCACCAGATCGTAGCAGCCACCAGTGAAGAGATGAGCCTGTGGGTGTTATTACGATGGCTTTGTACGTATTTTTAAATCATTTTATACATTCTCCTGTCGGAGTCAAACAAAACCAGAAATATTCGTTTCCTACGTATAATTAATAAGGAACTTGATTAAACAGAGAGTACATAGATAAGACATATACAGCTATAAAGTCACTCCTTTCGGTCCAATTAAATTGAAAGAGAACAATCGACTTTACAAATATGTAAAGCTAAGTTTTCAATAATCAATCGAAATAAGTAATATAGTGACTGATGTTAGAAAGATCTTGGAAACTACAGGGTAATGTTTACAACTTTTTTAAAGCCCTTGAACCGTCTTAAATTTAATCGCTATCATAGGTCTCGAAAGGTTTCACTCGTCAAGACGTGTCTTAACCAAAACTAAACACACAAAAAATTAAAACCCATGATTACTACTTCTATCCCATTATAAGCCTGGAAAAGGTAGACCCCAGTGAATGCTTACTTTAGGGCATGTTGCCAAGGACTAAACGGTCCAACCCTTTCGTATTCGTCTCATCCGTCTTGGCTCTTGATAAAGCTATATGAAATATATTACAATTAAATGCCCAATTTTCTTAAAACCATATTTATGTCCGTTACACTGATCCTATAAGTTTAAATAATATTCTAACAAGCACAAACGAAGTCATTATTCATATATGTGTTGCAATTAGACTAGACTTTGGCAAAAGTCACATTTTTTTCGTCTCGGCTAAGGTTGTCAAACGTGTGCACAACTCGCTCACATAATGGCTCCCACCGGCTCATCCTTTCGTTGGCTTGTGTTACCATAGCATGCAGTGAGTTCCTGTATTCATGTATTGGCGACACGCTGCGTCTATTCAAATTTGTTGAGTGCTATCTGATCTCGTCTATATCAAAGGGCCCAAATTCTTTTATGGAAAGAGTTTTTAAATATGGCTTGGTATTTTATACTCTTCGGTATCACGTATCCCTAATAAATCAGTTGATGCAATCAAATATTCAGAAATATACAGTCTTGTCGGTATTTATATTCCCACAATGTTGTTTCAAACTTTGTATTCATTTAGTCACTTTGTTTCCTCTCTGTTCTCTCTTAGCTTGCTAACATGTTTAACACGATTATTTTGCATACAGGACAGTTGCTATGAGACAGAAGAATTCTTTGCATTCATTTTATATCCAGTTTAGTTCGGAATAATAAGTAGTTATAAAGGTAATTATTTACTTTAAAATACAACCGGCTTAATTGTTGTTTTAACAATAGTCTCAAATTTATGTTCCAGACTATTGTTTGTAATTAATAACCTGTATTAAGGAAGTTACATGGGCAAGTCAGTACTTGTTTTACTTCTATTTCATTACACTGCCCTGGGTTCCCTGACAAACTTGCGCTTTAAAATATCTGGGCGATTTTCTTGCAGCTAGTAATCCACCAGCGTGTTCTGTTACTTTCTCTATTGCACATTGGTGTCGTTATGCAAAATTTAAATACTAAGCAATTGCTTCATTTTGAATATATTTAAGAAGATTCAAATGCATGCCCCTCACGTAATCGTTGGATCACGACTCAGTCTTTAAATATCAACATAAATTCCATTACTATCAGCTGGGGAACATATCTGAAACTTGTATACATGAACTAACATCATCTCCTCACACCTGCAATTTGAATAGCTCGAAAGGATTCACTTTAATACTCTGCATTTCCTTAACATTGATACTACATACAAGTTTATTAACCTTCTGTAAAATACACGTATCAAAACCAATATTCTTTATTTCCTACCAAGTAAGCAACACCGCACATGTGTGTTATGAAAGAGTTTAAATAGCAAGATTCGTTCTGTTACGATGGGCATTAAAAACGGATACAAATATTAGCTACAAGATTTGTATTTGGTTACATCATGAAAAGTGTCTCCTCTTTCCAGCAGCAAATTTTTAAAACTTAAATGGACTAATATAACCATTTACAGCGGATTATTTTAAAATAACAAAGTCTTCAAATTCTACACTGTATAGTGACGATTACTTCAATCCTAATATAGACTAGTACAATTAAGTGATGAATGATCCTAACTCTTCTTAAACATGTACAATGCTATCATGTTGTTTACACTGCACCCATCAATGCATTGCGTAGTTGTCAATAGATATACACATTATATGTCTTCGTTTGCTTGTGACACATCCTTGATTCCACCGTTAGGGTTTATTAAATTTCTTCGATTTGATATCATCTAAGATGCTCCTTGAAAAACATTGTCTTATATTTTCCAAGACATTATTGGCATCAGTCACTAATGATATTGAATTGGTGCATTAGATAATGATAAAACTTCTAATTTATTATACTGCTATATTACACTGCATGATGTTGCTTTTCAAAAACAAACATACATTGTACAGTGCCTTTCAACTTGCTAATATATTTTAAATATATAGTTTTATGGTGGATCTCGTTGGCATAATAAAAGAACGACACCTCCTATTACATCAATTTCTTTACTATTCCTGAATATTTATTTGTTAAAGATATCTCAGTTTATTACATCTAACAGTGTCTACTGTGTTTCTAACAATATTATCTTATTTTTGTAGAAAAGGATTCTTTCAAATTTACATCGTAACAAATAGAGCAGCTACATCAGAATTAATTCACTTTCAGCTGTATACACTCACTGTCATTGAACAATGGCCTTAATTTGATATTGAATCTAATACATCTTGCCGACCCTCATCAAGTGTTTAAAATACTTCATTGATTATCAGTATTATCACTACACCGTTCTTAGTCCCCAACATATTCACTTCCACAGGTACATATTTTCCAACCGTTATTTTACACTAAATAATGCATTGTTTTCCCTTCGGCACTGAATTGTCCTCACAACTGTCGCTTTAACCCAGTGTATTTCATTTACATAAACATCATAAGTTTCATTCATTTTGTACAAAAGAAAAGTGCAAACCATAATATCGTCATGTTCGAAACACGAAATGTTTAAATTATACAACATATTCTTAGTTTCATTGGAGTAAGATCATAGCTTTCCTATTGTTTAGAAGCCGACGTCAGTAAGTTAAAAACCTAACATTTTTGGAACCGTGAGACAAGTTATTTTAATATTTTCCCCGTGGCCATCAATTCATCACCTTCTGTTACCATAGCATACAGAAACGTAATGCCTTCATTTCTTATGAAACGTCTTTTGAATTGAAACCTTTTCTACTGGTATCCGATTGCCTTATTCAGAATCATGCTAGGCAATTTAAAACAATCGATTTAGAAAGGACTTGATATTCTCCTTGTCCTCTTTTACTACCATCTGCAATCGGATTCTCTCAAAGTATCAAAAGAATTTGGGCCATAGCGCTTTATATAATCTCTGAATTTGGCAAGGTCACTATATTTCTCTCAAATGTTTTTATTGGTTTTTCTCTTCAAACTTTACACTCGTTTTAACCGTTTCCTTGCTATTGCCTGCAACATACTTTGCTTATATGCTCCGCAGGTCCATTTCCCATGTAGTATATCGTTGCTAGGAAACAGGAACATAATTTACAAAGATTCAATATGGTTCTTATCTCGGAGTAAGGAGTAGTGTAAAAGCTGATTAAATTCTTTAAATCTAGAACAGGCCTAGTCCGCCTTAGAAGACGAATAATAGATTTATGTAGGTTCCCATTGTACTAATTAACACCATATTTCTCAAACTTGCAAATTTGCAAGTCAAGCACTTTAGCTCTTCTCCCTCAGTAATTTCAGTGCCTTATCATTACAGATCTAGAAGCGCCTGCTCACATTTTATCTGTTGGCAATTTTGTTCATGTACTTAGACTACAAGAGTATTTTGTGGTTTTGGCAACGACGACCAATGTCGATATTCTAACTATGTCAAGCTTATTTATATACCATCAATCGAAGAATTCGGCATATTGATTAATCTTACAATCGTCTTGCAAAATATAACGCAGTATTCAAAACACTTTTCAACTCTTGACTCATAATTCAATGAAAGAAATTTAATAGATTCGGAATGGTTTGTATAACCAGGAAGTGTTCCAAAGAAAAAAGGAAAAACAAAGACAAATCACGATTAATCTTTGTATCATATACCAAACCCTGCAGTTATTAGGTTCTAATGAATGAACTGGTTTTTATTATGTTGCAGAAGACTAAACATTATAATGCCTTGCAGGATCGTGTCATCTTTACTCGGTCTTTAGAAATCTACATAAAATCTATCACCATGCAATTCAATGGCCAGTATGTTTTAACCTTATACAAGATTTAGAAAAATATCTTCTCATCGGGTCTGCAATGCAATGTAAATTTAATATTTCATATTCAAATTGTTTATTGCCGTTACATTCGTAATATACGTGTAAATCATATACTATAAAGTGCACCTAGGAAATTAATATTCGTGTACTTGTCACGACTAGAATACAGCTTTGGCTACAGTCACATTATATTCGTCTTCGCACATTTTATGAATATTCAACACAGTTTGCATAATCCTTGCCACGTGCACATACCCTTAATGACTTTTTGTTACCGTTTGTTGGCATCCAAAGAGTTACGGTATTCAATTCCTTACAAAACGTCTTTGTCTATTGCAATTTGTTGAGTGGTATCAGATATCGTCTTTTCAAGAAAACCCACACCCACAGAGTTTCAATTAAAGAGTTTTAAATATGGATTCGTACTTTCTAGCCTATAATAACTTATATGCCTAATTAAAATTTCATACATCAGTGGATGACACCAAAGATTTAGAATTTGACAAGTTTTTATTTCTTTTCGGTATTTATATTTCTTCAATGTTGTTTAAACCTTTGTGTTCATTTGGTGACCTAGTTTCCTGTCGGTTCGCAGCTACATTGTCAACATATTTAAAACGTTTATTGTGTATTATGGAGGATCGTTGATATGAGACAGAAACATCCTTTACATTCATTTGCTACCTTTCTCAGTTCAGGTTAAAGAGTTCGTTTAGATGCTATTAGGTTCTTCAAATATAACTGGCTTAGTCGTCATTAGTTTCTAATTTCTGTCCAAACTTTTTTAAGACTATAAACGGTTATTTTGGCAATTAAAGTCCCAATTGTCTAGTTTTCTTTACATTAAACTCATTAACTTCATAAACTTGGATACATTCTTGGGTTTTAAATGCCTGGGCGATATTCTTCAACTTCTTAATCTACAGGAATGTTCTATAACATTGTGAATTGTCCAGATGTATCACTAGTCACAACTTAAACACATGGTAATAACTTAATTTTGAATATACCTCAGAAGATTATTACTCGATTTCTAAATAGCAGCATAAAATCTATAAATATTTAATAACCAGTGATTTTATACTCATAATATAGTTATCACCACTCAGCCATTTGGCATGCAATTCCACTTTCCGAAAAAGAGGTTCCTTATGAAAGAACGTCTGTTTTATATTTCTTTTCAAATCATGGACTACGTCTAATGATTTGAGAAAACCAGTTCCTAGGAACAAATAGCAAAGGAGTTGAAAATTATCAAGCCATCTTTAAAACTTCTGTTCAAACATCATCTTGGGGGATTTTAAACGAAGAAACGTGGCAGCGCTCAAGAGAGTTCAATAGACAAAAGGTTTTATAAACAGTGACTACGATAGCTCTAGCCACCAGATCGTAGCAGCCACCAGTGAAGAGATGAGCCTGTGGGTGTTATTACGATGGCTTTGTACGTATTTTTAAACCATTTTATACATTCTCCTGTCGGAGTCAAACAAAACCAGAAATATTCGTTTCCTACGTATAATTAATAAGAAACTTGATTAAACAGAGAGTACATAGATAAGACATATACAGCTATAAAGTCACTCCTTTCGGTCCAATTAAATTGAAAGAGAACAATCGACTTTACAAATATGTAAAGCTAAGTTTTAAATAATCAATCGAAATAAGTAATATAGTGACTGATGTTAGAAAGATCTTGGAAACTACAGGGTAATGTTTACAACTTTTTTAAAGCCCTTGAACCGTCTTAAATTTAATCGCTATCATAGGTCTCGAAAGGTTTCACTCGTCAAGACGTGTCTTAACCAAAACTAAACACACAAAACATTAAAACCCATGATTACTGCTTCTATCCCATTATAAGCCTGGAAAAGGTAGACCCCATTGAATGCTTACTTTAGGGCATGTTGCCAAGGACTAAACGGTCCAACCTTTTCGTATTCGTCTCATCCGTCTTGGCTCTTGATAAAGCTATATGAAATATATTACAATTAACTGCCCAATTTTCTTAAAACCATATTTATGTCCGTTACACTGATCCTATAAGTTTAAATAATATTCTAACAAGCACAAACGAAGTCATTATTCATATATGTGTTGCAATTAGACTAGACTTTGGCAAAAGTCACATTTTTTTCGTCTCGGCTAAGGTTGTCAAACGTGTGCACAGCTCGCTCACATAATGGCTCCCACCGGCTCATCCTTTCGTTGGCTTGTGTTACCATAGCATGCAGTGTATTCATGTATTGGCGACACGCTGCGTCTATTCAAATCTGTTGAGTGCTATCTGATCTCGTCTATATCAAAGGGCCCAAATTCTTTTATGGAAAGAGTTTTTAAATATGGCTTGGTATTTTATACTCTTCGGTATCTCGTATCCCTAATAAATCAGTTGATGCAATCAAATATTCAGAAATATACAGTCTTGTCGGTATTTATATTCCCACAATGTTGTTTCAAACTTTGTATTCATTTAGTCACTTTGTTTCCTCTCTGTTCTCTCTTAGCTTGCTAACATGTTTAACACGATTATTTTGCATACAGGACAGTTGCTATGAGACAGAAGAATTCTTTGCATTCATTTTATATCCAGTTTAGTTCGGAATAATAAGTAGTTATAAAGGTAATTATTTACTTTAAAATACAACCGGCTTAATTGTTGTTTTAACAATAGTCTCAAATTTATGTTCCAGACTATTGTTTGTAATTAATAACCTGTATTAAGGAAGTTACATGGGCAAGTCAGTACTTGTTTTACTTCTATTTCATTACACTACCCTGGGTACCCTGACAAACTTGCGCTCTAAAATATCTGGGCGATTTTCTTGCAGCTAGTAATCCACCAGCGTGTTCTGTTACTTTCTCTATTGCACATTGGTGTCGTTATGCAAAATTTAAATACTAAGCAATTGCTTCATTTTGAATATATTTAAGAAGATTCAAATGCATGCCCCTCACGTAATCGTTGGATCACGACTCAGTCTTTAAATATCAACATAAATTCCATTACTATCAGCTGGGGAACATATCTGAAACTTGTATACATGAACTAACATCATCTCCTCACACCTGCAATTTGAATAGCTCGAAAGGATTCACTTTAATACTCTGCATTTCCTTAACATTGATACTACATACAAGTTTATTAACCTTCTGTAAAATACACGTATCAAAACCAATATTCTTTATTTCCTACCAAGTAAGCAACACCGCACATGTGTGTTATGAAAGAGTTTAAATAGCAAGATTCGTTCTGTTACGATGGGCATTAAAAACGGATACAAATATTAGCTACAAGATTTGTATTTGGTTACATCATGAAAAGTGTCTCCTCTTTCCAGCAGCAAATTTTTAAAACTTAAATGGACTAATATAACCATTTACAGCGGATTATTTTAAAATAACAAAGTCTTCAAATTCTACACTGTATAGTGACGATTACTTCAATCCTAATATAGACTAGTA
This sequence comes from Megalonaias nervosa, assembly GCA_016617855.1. Classification (NCBI taxonomy): domain Eukaryota; kingdom Metazoa; phylum Mollusca; class Bivalvia; order Unionida; family Unionidae; genus Megalonaias; species Megalonaias nervosa. The sequence goes on along the minus strand of JAECUM010007346.1, from coordinate 9,296 downwards.
CAATTAAGTGATGAATGATCCTAACTCTTCTTAAACATGTACAATGCTATCATGTTGTTTACACTGCACCCATCAATGCATTGCGTAGTTGTCAATAGATATACACATTATATGTCTTCGTTTGCTTGTGACACATCCTTGATTCCACCGTTAGGGTTTATTAAATTTCTTCGATTTGATATCATCTAAGATGCTCCTTGAAAAACATTGTCTTATATTTTCCAAGACATTATTGGCATCAGTCACTAATGATATTGAATTGGTGCATTAGATAATGATAAAACTTCTAATTTATTATACTGCTATATTACACTGCATGATGTTGCTTTTCAAAAACAAACATACATTGTACAGTGCCTTTCAACTTGCTAATATATTTTAAATATATAGTTTTATGGTGGATCTCGTTGGCATAATAAAAGAACGACACCTCCTATTACATCAATTTCTTTACTATTCCTGAATATTTATTTGTTATAGATATCTCAGTTTATTACATCTAACAGTGTCTACTGTGTTTCTAACAATATTATCTTACTTTTGTAGAAAAGGATTCTTTCAAATTTACATCGTAACAAATAGAGCAGCTACTTCAGAATTAATTCACTTCCAGCTGTATACACTCACTGTCATTGAACAATGGCCTTAATTTGATATTGAATCTAATACATCTTGCCGACCCTCATCAAGTGTTTAAAATACTTCATTGATTATCAGTATTATCACTACACCGTTCTTAGTCCCCAACATATTCACTTCCACAGGTACATATTTCCCAACCGTTATTTTACACTAAATAATGCATTGTTTTCCCTTCGGCACTGAATTGTCCTCACAACTGTCGCTTTAACCCAGTGTATTTCATTTACATAAACATCATAAGTTTCATTCATTTTGTACAAAAGAAAAGTGCAAACCATAATATCGTCATGTTCGAAACACGAAATGTTTAAATTATACAACATATTCTTAGTTTCATTGGAGTAAGATCATAGCTTTCCTATTGCTTAGAAGCCGACGTCAGTGAGTTAAAACCTAACATTTTTGGAACCGTGAGACGAGACAAGTTATTTTAATACTTTCCCCGTGGCCATCAATTCATCACCTTCTGTTACCATAGCATACAGAAACGTAATGCCTTCATTTCTTATGAAACGTCTTTTGAATTGAAACCTTTTCTACTGGTATCCGATTGCTTTATTCAGAATCACGCTAGGCGATTTAAAACAATCGATTTAGAAAGGACTTGATATTCTCCTTGTCCTCTTTTACTACCATCTGCAATCGGATTCTCTCAAAGTATCAAAAGAATTTGGGCCATAGCGCTTTATATAATCTCTGAATTTGGCAAGGTCACTATATTTCTCTCAAATGTTTTTATTGGTTTTTCTCTTCAAACTTTACACTCGTTTTAACCGTTTCCTTGCTATTGCCTGCAACATACTTTGCTTATATGCTCCGCAGGTCCATTTCCCATGTAGTATATCGTTGCTAGGAAACAGGAACATAATTTACAAAGATTCAATATGGTTCTTATCTCGGAGTAAGGAGTAGTGTAAAAGCTGATTAAATTCTTTAAATCTAGAACAGGCCTAGTCCGCCTTAGAAGACGAATAATAGATTTATGTAGGTTCCCATTGTACTAATTAACACCATATTTCTCAAACTTGCAAATTTGCAAGTCAAGCACTTTAGCTCTTCTCCCTCAGTAATTTCAGTGCCTTATCATTACAGATCTAGAAGCGCCTGCTCACATTTTATCTGTTGGCAATTTTGTTCATGTACTTAGACTACAAGAGTATTTTGTGGTTTTGGCAACGACGACCAATGTCGATATTCTAACTATGTCAAGCTTATTTATATACCATCAATCGAAGAATTCGGCATATTGATTAATCTTACAATCGTCTTGCAAAATATAACGCAGTATTCAAAACACTTTTCAACTCTTGACTCATAATTCAATGAAAGAAATTTAATAGATTCGGAATGGTTTGTATAACCAGGAAGTGTTCCAAAGAAAAAAGGAAAAACAAAGACAAATCACGATTAATCTTTGTATCATATACCAAACCCTGCAGTTATTAGGTTCTAATGAATGAACTGGTTTTTATTATGTTGCAGAAGACTAAACATTATAACCCTTGCAGGATCGTGCAATCTTTACTCGGTCTTTAGAAATCTACATAAAATCTATACCATGCAATTCAATGGCCAGTATGTTTTAACCTTATACAAGATTTAGAAAAATATCTTCTCATCGGGTCTGCAATGCAATGTAAATTTAATATTTCATATTCAAATTGTTTATTGCCGTTACATTCGTAATATACGTGTAAATCATATACTATAAAGTGCACCTAGGAAATTAATATTCGTGTACTTGTCACGACTAGAATACAGCTTTGGCTACAGTCACATTATGTTCGTCTTCGCACATTTTATGAATATTCAACACAGTTTGCATAATCCTTGCCACGTGCACATACCCTTAATGACTTTCTGTTACCGTTTGTTGGCATCCAAAGAGTTACGGTATTCACTTCCTTACAAAATGTCTTTGTCTATTGCAATTTGTTGAGTGGTATCAGATATCGTCTATTCAAGAAATCCCACAACCACAGAGTTTCAATTAAAGAGTTTTAAATATGGATTCGTACTTTCTGGCCTATAATAACTTATATGCCTAATTGAAATTTCATACATCAGTGGATGACACCAAAAATTTAGAATTTGACAAGCTTTTATTTCTTTTCGGTATTTATATTTCTTCAATGTTGTTTAAACCTTTGTGTTCATTTGGTGACCTAGTTTCCTCTCGGTTCGCAGCTACATTGTCAACATATTTAAAACTTTTATCGTGTATTATGGAGGATCGTTGATATGAGACAGAAACATCCTTTACATTCATTTGCTACCTTTCTCAGTTCAGGTTAAAGAGTTCGTTTAGATACTATTAGGTTCTTCAAATATAACTGGCTTAGTCGTCATTAGTTTCTAATTTCTGTCCAAACTGTTTAAGAATATAAACGGTTATTTTGGTAATTAAAGTCCCAATTGTTTAGTTTTCTTTACATTACACTCATTAACTTCATAAACTTGGATACCTTCTTGGGTTTTAAATGCCTGGGCGATATTCCTCAACTTCTCAATCTACAGGAATGTTCTATAACATTGTGAATTGTCCAGATGTATCACTATGCACATCTTAAACACATGGTAATAACTTTATTTTGAATATACCTCAGAAGATTATTACTCGATTTCTAAATAGCAACATCAAATCTATAAATATTTAATAACCAGTGATTTTATACTCATAATATAGTTATCAACACTCAGCCATTTGGCATGCAATTCCACTTTCCGAAAGAGAGGTTCCTTATGAAAGAACGTCTGTTTTATATTTCTTTTCAAATCATGGACTACGTCTAATGATTTGAGAAAACCAGTTCCTAGGAACAAATAGCAAAGGAGTTGAAAATTATCAAGCCATCTTTAAACTTTCTGTTCAAACATCATCTTGGGGGATTTTAAACGAAGAAACGTGGCTGCGCTCAAGAGAGTTCAATAGACAAAAGGTTTTATAAACAGTGACTACGATAGCTCTAGCCACCAGATCGTAGCAGCCACCAGTGAAGAGATGAGCCTGTGGGTGTCATTACGATGGCTTTGTACGTATTTTTAAATCATTTTATACATTCTCCTGTCGGAGTCAAACAAAATCAGAAATATTCGTTTTCTACGTTTAATTAACAGAAACTTGATTTGAACAGAGAATACGTAGATAAGACATAAACATCTATAAAGTCACTCCTTTCGGTCCAATTAAATTGAAAGAGAACAATCGACTTTACAAATATGTAAAGCTAAGTTTTCAATAATCAGTCGAAATAAGTAATATAGTGACTGATGTTAGAAAGATCTTGGAAACTACAGGGTAATGTTTACAAGTGTTTTAAAGTACTTGAACCGTCTTAAATTTAATCGCTATCATAGGTCTCGAAAGGTTTCACTCGTCAAGACGTGTCTTAACCAAAACTAAACACACAAAAATTAAAACCCATGATTACTACTTCTATCCCATTATAAGCCTGGAAAAGGTAGACCCCAGTGAATGCCTTACTTTAGGGCATGTTGCCAAGGACTAAACGGTCCAACCCTTTCGTATTCGTCTCATCCGTCTTGGCTCTTGATAAAGCTATATGAAATATATTACAATTAAATGCCCAATTTTCTTAAAACCATATTTATGTCCGTTACACTGATCCTATAAGTTTAAATAATATTCTAACAAGCACAAACGAAGTCATTATTCATATATGTGTTGCAATTAGACTAGACTTTGGCAAAAGTCACATTTTTTTCGTCTCGGCTAAGGTTGTCAAACGTTTGCACAGCTCGCTCACATAATGGTTCCCACCGGCTCATCCTTTCGTTGGCTTGTGTTACCATAGCATGCAGTGAGTTCCTGTATTCATGTATTGGCGACACGCTGCGTCTATTCAAATTTGTTGAGTGCTATCTGATCTCGTCTATATCAAAGGGCCCAAATTCTTTTATGGAAAGAGTTTTTAAATATGGCTTGGTATTTTATACTCTTCGGTATCACGTATCCCTAATAAATCAGTTGATGCAATCAAATATTCAGAAATATACAGTCTTGTCGGTATTTATATTCCCACAATGTTGTTTCAAACTTTGTATTCATTTAGTCACTTTGTTTCCTCTCTGTTCTCTCTTAGCTTGCTAACATGTTTAACACGATTATTTTGCATACAGGACAGTTGCTATGAGACAGAAGAATTCTTTGCATTCATTTTATATCCAGTTTAGTTCGGAATAATAAGTAGTTATAAAGGTAATTATTTACTTTAAAATACAACCGGCTTAATTGTTGTTTTAACAATAGTCTCAAATTTATGTTCCAGACTATTGTTTGTAATTAATAACCTGTATTAAGGAAGTTACATGGGCAAGTCAGTACTTGTTTTACTTCTATTTCATTACACTGCCCTGGGTACCCTGACAAACTTGCGCTTTAAAATATCTGGGCGATTTTCTTGCAGCTAGTAATCCACCAGCGTGTTCTGTTACTTTCTCTATTGCACATTGGTGTCGTCATGCAAAATTTAAATACTAAGCAATTGCTTCATTTTGAATATATTTAAGAAGATTCAAATGCATGCCCCTCACGTAATCGTTGGATCACGACTCAGTCTTTAAATATCAACATAAATTCCATTACTATCAGCTGGGGAACATATCTGAAACTTGTATACATGAACTAACATCATCTCCTCACACCTGCAATTTGAATAGCTCGAAAGGATTCACTTTAATACTCTGCATTTCCTTAACATTGATACTACATACAAGTTTATTAACCTTCTGTAAAATACACGTATCAAAACCAATATTCTTTATTTCCTACCAAGTAAGCAACACCGCACATGTGTGTTATGAAAGAGTTTAAATAGCAAGATTCGTTCTGTTACGATGGGCATTAAAAACGGATACAAATATTAGCTACAAGATTTGTATTTGGTTACATCATGAAAAGTGTCTCCTCTTTCCAGCAGCAAATTTTTAAAACTTAAATGGACTAATATAACCATTTACAGCGGATTATTTTAAAATAACAAAGTCTTCAAATTCTACACTGTATAGTGACGATTACTTCAATCCTAATATAGACTAGTACAATTAAGTGATGAATGATCCTAACTCTTCTTAAACATGTACAATGCTATCATGTTGTTTACACTGCACCCATCAATGCATTGCGTAGTTGTCAATAGATATACACATTATATGTCTTCGTTTGCTTGTGACACATCCTTGATTCCACCGTTAGGGTTTATTAAATTTCTTCGATTTGATATCATCTAAGATGCTCCTTGAAAAACATTGTCTTATATTTTCCAAGACATTATTGGCATCAGTCACTAATGATATTGAATTGGTGCATTAGATAATGATAAAACTTCTAATTTATTATACTGCTATATTACACTGCATGATGTTGCTTTTCAAAAACAAACATACATTGTACAGTGCCTTTCAACTTGCTAATATATTTTAAATATATAGTTTTATGGTGGATCTCGTTGGCATAATAAAAGAACGACACCTCCTATTACATCAATTTCTTTACTATTCCTGAATATTTATTTGTTAAAGATATCTCAGTTTATTACATCTAACAGTGTCTACTGTGTTTCTAACAATATTATCTTATTTTTGTAGAAAAGGATTCTTTCAAATTTACATCGTAACAAATAGAGCAGCTACATCAGAATTAATTCACTTTCAGCTGTATACACTCACTGTCATTGAACAATGGCCTTAATTTGATATTGAATCTAATACATCTTGCCGACCCTCATCAAGTGTTTAAAATACTTCATTGATTATCAGTATTATCACTACACCGTTCTTAGTCCCCAACATATTCACTTCCACAGGTACATATTTTCCAACCGTTATTTTACACTAAATAATGCATTGTTTTCCCTTCGGCACTGAATTGTCCTCACAACTGTCGCTTTAACCCAGTGTATTTCATTTACATAAACATCATACGTTTCATTCATTTTGTACAAAAGAAAAGTGCAAACCATAATATCGTCATGTTCGAAACACGAAATGTTTAAATTATACAACATATTCTTAGTTTCATTGGAGTAAGATCATAGCTTTCCTATTGTTTAGAAGCCGACGTCAGTAAGTTAAAAACCTAACATTTTTGGAACCGTGAGACAAGTTATTTTAATATTTTCCCCGTGGCCATCAATTCATCACCTTCTGTTACCATAGCATACAGAAACGTAATGCCTTCATTTCTTATGAAACGTCTTTTGAATTGAAACCTTTTCTACTGGTATCCGATTGCCTTATTCAGAATCATGCTAGGCAATTTAAAACAATCGATTTAGAAAGGACTTGATATTCTCCTTGTCCTCTTTTACTACCATCTGCAATCGGATTCTCTCAAAGTATCAAAATAATTTGGGTCATAGCGCTTTATATAATCTCTGAATTTGGCAAGGTCACTATATTTCTCTCAAATGTTTTTATTGGTTTTTCTCTTCAAAGTTTACACTCGTTTAAACCATTTCCTTGCTATTGCCTGCAACATACTTTGCTTATATGCTCCGCAGGTCCATTTCCCATGTAGTATATCGTTGCTAGAAAACAGGAACATAATTTACAAAGATTCAATATGGTTCTTATCTCGGAGTAAGGAGTAGTGTAAAAGCTGATTAAATTCTTTAAATCTAGAACAGGCCTAGTCCGCCTTAGAAGACGAATAATAGATTTATGTAGGTTCCCATTGTACTAATTAACACCATATTTCTCAAACTTGCAAATTTGGCAAGTCAAGCACTTTAGCTCTTCTCCCTCAGTAACTTCAGTTCCTTATCATTACAGATCTAGAAGCGCCTGCTCACATTTTATCTGTTGGCAATTTTGTTCATGTACTTAGGCTACAAGTGTATTTTGTGGTTTTGGCAACGACGATGAATGTCGAAATTCTAACTATGTCAATCTTATTTATATACCATCAATCGAACAATTCGGCATATTGATTAATCTTACAATCGTCTTGCAAAATATAACGCAGTATTCAAAACACTTTTCAACTCTTGACTCATAATTCAATGAAAGAAATTTAATAGATTCGGAATGGTTTGTATAACCTGGAAGTGTCCCAAAGAAAAAAAGGAAAAACAAAGACAAATCACGATTACTCTTTGTATCATATACCAAACCCTGCAGTTATTAGGTTCTAATGAATGAACTGGTTTTGATTATGTTGCAGAAGACTAAACATTATAACCCTTGCAGGATCGTGTCATCTTTACTCGGTCTTTAGAAATCTACATAAAATCTATCACCATGCAATTCAATGGCCAGTATGTTTTAACCTTATACAAGATTTAGAAAAATATCTTCTCATCGGGTCTGCAATGCAATGTAAATGTAATATTTCATATTCAAATTGTTTATTGCCTTTACATTTGTAATATACGTACAAATGATATACTATAAAGTGCACCTAGGAAATTAATATTCGTGTACTTGTCACGACTAGAATACAGCTTTGGCTACAGTCACATTATGTTCGTCTTCGCACATTTTATGAATATTCAACACAGTTTGCATAATCCTTGCCACATGCACATACCCTTAATGACTTTTTGTTACCGTTTGTTGGCATCCAAAGAGTTACGGTATTCACTTCCTTACAAAACGTCTTTGTCTATTGCAATTTGTTGAGTGGTATCAGATATCGTCTATTCAAGAAAACCCACACCCACAGAGTTTCAATTAAAGAGTTTTAAATATGGATTCGTACTTTCTGGCCTATAATAACTTATATGCCTAATTAAAATTTCATACATCAGTGGATGACACCAAAGATTTAGAATTTGACAAGTTTTTATTTCTTTTCGGTATTTATATTTCTTCAATGTTGTTTAAACCTTTGTGTTCATTTGGTGACCTAGTTTCCTCTTGGTTCACAGCTACATTGTCAACATATTTAAAACGTTTATTGTGTATTATGGAGGATCGTTGATATGAGACAGAAACATCCTTTACATTCATTTGCTACCTTTCTCAGTTCAGGTTAAAGAGTTCGTTTAGATGCTATTAGGTTCTTCAGATATAACTGGCTTAGTCGTCATTAGTTTCTAATTTCTGTCCAAACTTTTTAATAATATAAACGGTTATTTTGGCAATTAAAGTCCCAATTGTTTAGTTTTCTTTACATTAAACTCATTAACTTCATAAACTTGGATACATTCTTGGGTTTTAAATGCTTGGGCGATACTCTTCAACTTCTTAATCTGCAGGAATGTTCTATAACATTGTGAATTGTCCAGATGTATCACTAGTCACAACTTAAACACATGGTAATAACTTAATTTTGAATATACTCAGAAGAGTATTACTCGATTTCTAAATAGCAACATCAAATCTATAAATATTTAATAACCAGTGATTTTATACTCATAATATAGTTATCACCACTCAGCCATTTGGCATGCAATTCCACTTTCCGAAAAAGAGGTTCCTTATGAAAGAACGTCTGTTTTATATTTCTTTTCAAATCATGGACTACGTCTAATGATTTGAGAAAACCAGTTCCTAGGAACAAATAGCAAAGGAGTTGAAAATTATCAAGCCATCTTTAAAACTTCTGTTCAAACATCATCTTGGGGGATTTTAAACAAAGAAACGTGGCAGCGCTCAAGAGAGTTCAATAGACAAAAGGTTTTATAAACAGT